>JASSUY010012912.1:1011-17065 GCA_032466535.1 Forpus xanthops | reverse complement strand
ACACTGGTGCTATCAGCACTGTTCCTAAGCCAAAAATCCAAAACACAGTGCTCACCAGCTACTGCTTAACGAAAAAAATAACTGCTGCTGCTGAACCCATGACAAAAGGAGAAATGGGCTGGATTTTCAACTAAAGATTTACTATGGCCAAAACCTTTAAGGTCTAATCCAAGTGCAGACATGGCCTTGTAGGCCATGTACTTATCCTGTTGATATGACACAGCCAGGCAGAGCTGCAGCTAAAGAAATACACCATTTAACCAGTGTACAATCCACTGGTGAGAGGTGCACAGAGAGACTCAAACCTTTCTTTCTTGTGTGATGAAAAGATGCCTCCAACCTTAGATCTAGTGCCGCAGGAAGAGCCCACTGGCATCCCACTAGCACCAGCAATGCAGCTTAGTTTTATATTTGACAAGCAGATACAACCATCTCCTGTTCACAAAAGGAGGAAAGATCTTCCTGGAATGGAAGACTTCTTTAATATATATTTTTATATATATAAAAATCATTTAAATAAACCACACGACATATATTTAAGCACAACATTTACAATAAAAAATATAAAAATAAATATTTTAGATAATATATAATAATAGTATATTATTATGTACAATTATATATTACAATAATGTGTTATTTTGCTTTGTAGTAAGGAAGAAACAGTAAACATAAATACTGAGTTTGAAAGAATCTTCTAATAATTTAGGTCAGAATGGACCTAATAGCATGTTTCCTCTCATCTTAGTTGAACAAACTCACTTCCCTCTTCCTCACATATGATGTGATCTCACCTCATGAGAGGACAAGGTTAAAAATTAAATTAAAACCATAACTTTTCCAAATATAATTTCTGATTCAATCACATTTTTGCATCTAGCTCTTTGGTTTCCTGCCATAGATGCTGTTACTAATAGTTCAAAAAACTCCTTCAGCATCTGGTAAAACTACAAATATATGCGCTCAAACTTCAACAGAAACAAAGAGACCAGGACATATGTTAAAAGAATACAGGTTCTATACTACAAGAAAACCTTGTTTTCTCTATATACTTGTTTGCTGCCAGCTTACTATTTTACTGTTGGTTCACATAGCACTAGAAGCCTCAGATTGTACTTCAGCACTACTGGATATGAACAGTAATAGCTGTCTGCTTGGTACGAAAGAAGGTTTGCCTCCAACGTTCACACAACACATTCTTATCTTACTAATGCTCTAGCATAAGGTAGTCTGTATTTTGTAGCAGTTCCCAGAACCATGTCTGTTTCTGTACCTGCTTTCTCTTCCTGGAAGATAAAAAATGCACCTGGAACATGTCTGCCCTTGTTCTCAGAGAAACATCTAATCTGGAAATCAGGTCAAAATCAGAAATCTAATATCGAAAGCAAATGATGATGAGGAAGGACAACCTTATAATCTTATGTTGGTATTCCTCGCAGCTTCTGTAAAAGTTTAAGTATTTGCAGGCAGTAAGACAGGATGTGTACAAAGTGAAAGGAGGCTCTCAACCAGGTAATCAGTGTCAGCTATGTGCATACATGACATACAAAAGCCCTTTGTCAAAGATGCATGCATGTAGCCAGTCTTTTAGAAACATAATTATCTGACACATACAACATCCCAGTATTTTCTGATATATATAGGAAAAAAAAAACAACGTAACATCGACAGCTAGAACAAATAGCTTTGTAAATGTGTTGCACAGAGCATTTATGTAACCTGGACAAAAAAATTACCAGAACGGGAGTGTCAAACAAATAAAGAGAGGGCTATTAGGAGGTAAAACATTTGAAAACCTCTACTACTGGATTTGCAAATGCCTTACAGAACATAGAAGCAAACCAAGTTCTTCTTATTCTTCAACCTTCTTCTCCAAAACTGACATTTGAGGTCAACTGCTTCATTCCAAAAAAGGGTGATGACTCTTTTTAGTAATCCAGTTCCTTTCTATTCATAGCTTCTGAATGAAAGAATGATCAGAAAAATGAGATCCTTCTGCATCACCTCAGCCAAGTCGTTCTGGTCAGCTAATTTTCCATTCAAACTTTAAGTCAGCTTCTTTTTATGGAGAATGATGAAAAATGTAGAAGTCTAAATAAGCTACCACAAAACTTCTGAGTGTAATCACCCTTCTCCAGAATGGAGACAGAGTTCATATGTGCTGGGGCCTTATAAGCTGTTTTCTAGGCTTCAATGAAGACATATATTAAAATAATGCTAGACCCCAACTTACTACTCAGCCATTTTCACTCACATTTTCAAAGAGGGATGCTTAAATAAGGCAAATTAAGTGTTGTCAAATGCTTTGTAGGCTCAGGACTGAAGACACAGACATGGCAGAAAGGACAGTTAGACCGAGGTTTAAAAGCCTATATGCTTAGATGCAGGACGCTAAAAAATTATCAGTTAAACAGCAATCTGAATGTTTCTTTAAGATTTGCCCTCTGCAAAGTGTATAATGTTGGGCATGGCAGAGAAATGCATACATTACTACTTTAAAGATGAAGTTTCTTAGAACTTGGTAAATGTACTGCATTAAGATCATAAGGTCTGTGCACTGTTACATGCGTGGTGTTTCTGTCATTTGTCTGTGGTGAGATTTCTGACATGAAGAGAAAGAAGGCTATTAAAAAGAAATTCATTTGGTTCACTAACAAAACACAGGGATGAGAAAGTAGTGATTAGTGACTGGTCAACAGAAAAAGAAAAGGCTTATGGCTGGAAATGATTGTTTACATCAGCAATCATGGGCCAGAAGCAGAAGAGGTAAAACGAAAAAAAATCTGTACACAGAAGCTGGCAATTCACACAACAAATCAAAACATATTATAGACTAAAGTAGCTCTCAAATGGATGCATGCAATTGTGATGGGACCTTTAAAAGAATATATTGGGGGTAGAAATCAGATCTGTGCTAAGACATTTGTAAAGAACTAATGATGTAGCTACATTTCTGATGCAAAAATCACTGTCACACATAGATTTACAGAAATCACTATGTCATACAGACAAGTGTTGTAGAGCCCGGAATGAGACAGGAGATGCTACATGGGATTTTAGGCATACCTCTCTTTTTTTGGAATATCAGTGGAATATCACTGTCTTCCTGTGAGGTGGAAAGTGATTTTCTCACCCTATGAAATAGTCTATAATGGCATTTTTCTTCATTTTACAATAAGATCAATGGAAGACCATTCACAGCTTTGCAACACAAAACACAAAGTGAAAGCATTCTCTCATTTTCCTCCCCTGAAATCAGACAAATCCGCATGGTTTCTCTCATGAGAACTGTTTGTTGTGTGAAAATTACATACAATTATTCAGCCAGAAAGGACATTAGGGGAGGGCCTGGAGATTATAGGCCATAAAAGGATCAAACTTCTTTAGTCTCAGGTGACTCTTGAGGTGGTGTCATATCACCTTTGTGAAAGGCCCCAACTACAGATTTATTAGCTATTCCCAGTTTTAAGTGTCTTTCTCTTTTTTTCTTTCAGAAATTGCTGAAACAGAAGGGTTTGGTTTCAATTAAAAGTTAGCTTTTTCCATTGCAAAACACAAAACAAAAATATTTCAGTGGAAAATTGCCATCAGCTCATGTCCAAAACAGGAATTATGCTTCACTTGTAAAGATTTTCTTTCTCTCCTCAAATTCATAGAATCATAGAATCACAGAATAGTTAGGGTTGGAAAGAAAAGATCATCTAGTTCCAGCCCCCCCCTGACATGGGCAGGGACACCTGCCACTAAACCATGCCATCCAAGGCTCTGTCCAACCCAGCTTTGAACACCACCAGAGATGGAGCATTCACAACTTCCCTGGGCAACCCATCCCAGTGCCTCCCTGCCCTTACAGTAAAGATTTTTTTCCACAGATCCAATCTAAACTTCCCCTGTTTAAATCTGAACTCATTACCACTTGTCTTCTCAATACAGTCCCTAATGAAGAGTCCCTCCCCAGCACCCCTGGAGGCTCCCTTCAGATACTGGAAGGCTGCTATGAGGTCTCCATGCAGCCTTCTCTTCTGCAGGCTCAACAGCCCCAACTCTCTCATCCTATCTTCAGACGGGATGTGCTCCAGTCCCCTGACCATGCTCGTGGCCCTCCTCTAGACTTGTTCCAACAGTTCCATGTCTTTTTTATGTTGAGGACACCAGATCTGCACACAATACAACAAGTGAGGTCTCACGAGAGCAGAGTAGAGGAGAAGGATCGCCTCCCTTGTCCCGAATACATACTAAACTAGCCCTATGCAAAAATAAAAGCAAACTACTGTGACGTGTACAAAGTCATTCTAATGCAGCTTAGCATCTGGAAACATACTGTCTGACTAGGCGATTTTTCAGTAGTTACAGGAAATGTATGACCCTAAAGTCTAGATGTCCCATTTAAAGTAGTTGAAGAGTTCGTTCCACTGTTTAAACAAGAGGGTGTTTTAGGATTGAGTCATACGTTTATTAAATAAAATGTGCATTTCTGATGAGCAGAGTTAATGAAAAATAACCTTGTCTGAAAAATAACCTTGTCTCTCTTAAACATTACTCTGATGATCAATTCAGCAACAGAAATAACAGTGATCTTTTATGTTTTGCAATTAGGAACATAAGTAGATAGTAAGCAACAAGATATGAAACCATGGGGAATTTGAATTCCAGAAAATAGATGGATCTGCAAACTAAAATCAATCAGAAGAATGGGGGGGGGGGGGGTGCCTACATAGGAGGAATTATTAAGGCCTTTGGCACCATTTCCTTTTTCTTCTTATAATGACAAAGAGTTGCATGCTGAGCCTTCCCACTAGCCCTCTACATTGATGTATGATGTTAGCCTTGAACTACTTTGTCCTCAACAGATGGCAATTTGGCTGAACCTCTGGCAACAGGAAAGGTTTGGGAATGGCAGTTTCAGCAGCTTCTTTTCCTTGGGCAGGGCCAAGCTGATATTTCCTTAGTTGTGTTCCAAAAAACTGGGAGAGGAAAAGAGCTTTTATGAACTTAATTGCAGACAGGACTTTATTTACGCTCCCCTCTCTGAAATCCCCTTCATACCACATTATTTCAGCTTTTGTTATGTAGCTGCTGAGTGACATCCTGGCTTTTAAGGCATCCAATCTTGTTGCTGTACTCAGTGTACTCATGTCACTGTATTCAAGACAAAAGTAAACCAATTTTAACAGACAAGATATTAGATAACCTGTTACTAAGGCAAGTTACTAATGTGTTACCTCATGCAAAGCATTTTACAGAGTCATGTGGAAAAAAAGAGTACTGGGCACAAGCTACTCTTGGCGAAATTCTGACTGGACACAAAAGCAAGATTTTTCACAATGAGAAAAAATAAGCCATTGGAATAATTTCCTGAGGGAAGTGACGGATTCCCCAATGATGGATACTTTAAAGATTGGGAAAGACATGTACTAGGGAAGGATAGGGACATGTACTATAGGAAGGATAGAGTGCTGGGACATGTATTCTACCTCCTGCTTGCCTAGAAAGGTTGGACCAAATGATCCTTGAGGTCCCTTCCAGCCTGGTACTCATAGAATCATGGAACAGTTTGGTGTTGGAAGGGATCTTCAAAGGTCATGCAGTTCCGACTTCCCTGCAATGAGCAGGGACAACTTGAGCTCGATTAGGTTGCCCAGAACCACATCCAGCCTGGCCTTGAGTGTTTCCAGCTATGGTGCCTCCATCACCTGTCTGGGCAACCTGTACCAGGATTTTACTACTCTAATTGTAAAGAAATTTTCCTCACATCCAGCCTGAATCTTCCCCTGTTAGTTTAAAACCATTACCCCTTGTCCTGTTGCAGCAGACCCTGCTAAAACGTCTCTCCCCACAGAATCATAGAATAGTTAGGGTTGGAAAGGACCTTAAGATCATCTAGTTCCAACCACCCTTCCAGGAGCAGGGACACCTCAGACTAAACCATGGCACACAAGGCTATGCCCAACCCGGCCTTGAACACCACCAGTGATGAAGCATTCACAACTTCCCTGGGCAACCCATTCCAGTGCCTCCCTGCCCTTACAGTAAAGATTTTTTTCCACAGATCCAATCTAAACTTCCCCTGTTTAAGTCTGAACTCATTACCACTTGTCTTTTCAGTTCAGTCCCTCATGAAGAGTCCCTCCCCAGCACCCCTGGAGGCCCCCTTCAGATACTGGAAGGCTGCTATGAGGTCTCCACGCAGCCTTCTCTTCTCCAAGCTGAGCAGCCCCAACTCTCTCATCCTATCTTCAGACGGGAGGTGCTCCAGTCCCCTGACCATGCTCGTGGCCCTCCTCTAGACTTGTTCCAACAGTTCCATGTCCTTTTTATGTTGAGGACACCAGAACTGCACACAATATTCCAAGTGAGGTCTCACGAGAGCAGAGTAGAGGGACAGGATCACCTCCTCCAACCTGCTGGTCACACTCCTTTTGATGCAGCCCAGGATATGGTTGGCTTTCTAGGCTGCTTCTAATAAGCCTCTTTTAAGTACTGAAAGGCAGCAATAAGGTCTCCCCAGAGTCTTTGATTGTATGATTCTATGAAGGATGCAAAAGCCAACTATAAATAATTAAGTTGTGCAACAATTCTATGAAGCATGCTATGATTTATCACATTTTACATATGGGAAAGATGAAGTATTGTGAACTTGAAAGGCAAATAGAAGATGTAACATTGCATCTTATTTTTTTTTTTTAAACCTCCAAGTAAATATTTTACTAATGTATTTTCTTAAGTATTTCACATTGCAAATGCAGGCTTCAGATTTAAGATTAAATCACTACTGTATAATTTTTGTGAGAGATTAGAAACTACGTGCAAGAAAGTCTTCCTGCCCTATGTCAAATTTCCACACCAAACCAATTCTTGTTCTGAGACCCACCTCCTATTATAGCTAGGCCTGTGATTTACACTGGCTGGTCTGCAAGTGATCTAAAAAAAAATTTCCTCATAATAATGGCAGAGAGTGCCTCACAAGCCACAGATCTGCAATGCGTTTGATACAGGAATGTTATACAGAGCAGCATCTCATAGCTTCAGCATCTTCATGAAGTTAGTTTTCCTCCTGGCCAATCCAAGGTGGAGCTCTTAGGGGACCCTGTCCCTGCTTGTGAAAGTCCTCACCAATAAAATGTGTATCTGGCTTGGCTGAATTATGGTCAAAGGTAGGAAAACAGAGAAATAAAGAAGCTATCAGAGACATGCTCTTCGAGTCTCCTTAAAAGATTAAGCCCACCCAAATACACGATAGTCATGAAGAACACTCTTATTTTCAGTCTTCTTTCCTTAGACAGCTGTGCTGTCTCTCCCACTGTCCTCTTGTAGATTAACTTTTCTCTGTAACTATGCCACCTGCCACTAAATTCAGTCTTATTTAACAGCAATTCAGCTATGTTTCTACCCAATTGAAAACTGCATTACAAAAGAAACTAACTCAGCATTCTCATAAAAGAAAAAGCAGTTTCCAGGCATTCTGCAAGGAAGCCAGCCAGAAAATTAGTCCTCATGTAGCCTTCCACCAGCCACACTGAAGGCTGCCAGCTACACCATAGTCAGGCACAGGACACATGGCAGAACTGATGGTACTGAGAGCTTGTGGGATGGGAAGTTAAGAGCAAGGAAGGAGAAAAACAAAGATAACAAATTGCTTCATTAGTCCTACTGCTTATGAAACAATTTGCTAGAGTTAGTAGCCTTGGCGATGTCCTGTTTAAATAATACCAAGGTTGAGTTCAAGGGCCTTAGGGAAAAAGTTATTTGAATCTGCAAGTACAGTGGAAAACTACTCTGTTTTTATTCTGTGGTTTTATGCACGTGAAATTTGTTCTTTCAACAGTTCCATTAAAAAGTACTCATATTAAATACCAAAACTGTGGCTGAGTTTATATAACTTCACCTGAAAACCCCTGTAAGTTTAATGATATGGTTGGCAGTGGTTTCCTTACACTGTGCAATCTCATAGACAACATTTCAACAGCAAAACTCAAAATCAAGACAACCTATGTATAAAATGTGTGGAAATGGTTGAAGACAATGTGTTAACAAAGAGTCCAATCTGTGATATATTACTTATTGTGACATCTTTTTTAAGCAAATAGTTCTTAACAAGTTATCCTTTTTAGATACTTTAAGAAGCAACATAGTAGTGGTTTGAACTACTGAAATACTAAAACAGTTGAAAGAGCAAATATCATACATAAAATCATGGAACAAACCCACCACAAACTCCTCTTGAAAAAATAACCAAAGTAAAACTAGGGAAAGGAGATATATGTGCATATATATCACTATTAATGTAAGAGTACTAGTATTTCATTGTGTGTATAGACTGCATTCTCAAACTTCTGAGTATTATCAGGCACAAAAAGGAACTCTGAAGAAGTGATCTGACTGCAAAACCTGACCCATTTCTGTACCTTTAGACAAACTGCCAAATAAAACTAATGAATCAAGCTGCTTCCTGAAGAGCATCTAAACATAAAGGGAAGCAGTCATATTTCTACAGCCACCATCTATTTATCACAACATTTCCAAGTCTGGAAAAGGTGGCTATTCTCACATCGAATTCACATCATCAATATAGTCAAGATGCTGATTTCCCAAATTCACAGGATTCCAGGGTTAAAACAGAAATGTAACTAAGCTCAGACATGTTGTGGGTTTCTGAGCTAAGTGGCAGAATCTTTCAAGCAGCTAGCATTTAGAAGCTGTATTTATGAGGGGACAAGTTACTGTGTATTAGCTAAGGCACTACTTAATTATTCAGGCCTTCCAATTTCACATTATTCTAACTCCCTCTTTCACGGAAAAAGGACACAGATGGAGATATTTTATATTTTAGTTTCATAAATGTTAGTGGGTATGCAACTTCTGCATACAGCTGGTGAAGAGCAAGATTATATAATGTTATGTTAGGCAATTGTACTGTCATATCACAGGGATAACTATTTTGTAAGAGAAACACATTTCAGTATTCAATGAGATAACGTAATTCCCCTATCTCAAGCTACCTCATTCCTATGACTTGTATTAACCAAACTCATCACATCCACTCTCATTTTTACAACAATTAAACAAACACAGATGTATGCTTGGTTTGAAATAAAAAAGTTCGAAGAGACCCCTCAAACTCCTGCTTCAATAATAAAAGTTGAAGTGTTTCTATATAAGTTTAATTCATTTTCCCAAGCTAATTCCAGGTATGTCACCATGTCCAGATCCCACCTGCAGTTTTGACTAAAAGCAAATTTCTTTGTCATAACTCATAAAAAAGATCAGGCTTTTACAGTTTTCTTCAAAGTATAAGGCATAGGTGTGTGGGTACTATGCCAGCAGAAAAAGGAGGAACTTTAAATAATTCTCAGAAGGCGTGACATTGGAAGGGGTCTCTCCAGAAGTTATCTTGTCCGACTCCCTGCAAAGCCACCCACAGCTAGTTGCCCAGGACCATGTGTAAATGCTTAAATGTGACTAAATAATAACAGCTATGGCAAGAACATGAATAAAAAAAATGAGAGCCCAAGAGTTTTATTTTAAAGCACAGCTTATTTTTCAAAGCTTGGCACCTGTAACTTATTTCCTGTCTCTCTTTCACATGCCCATACTACCCCACAAACACACATATACTGAAGGGACATGAGGGTGCAGAAAGATCCATAGCACCTGTTTTTTTGCATTAGATCACAGTGTTTACCTAATTTCCATGTAATAGAGGAGTCCCACATGCATTAAGATCCAGATGCTCATACAGGTATCCAAAATGTGCTTTCCAGTTCACAAATCACCTGTGACTTTTATACAATGAGATTTTGGGAGCTCTCTGTACACCAGAGTGTGGTCTGGGATTACAGTAAACATCTGTGATATTGTAGAGCAAGTGACTTAAGAAGCACTTAAGAGAATACTGTGTGGCTTACTAATGGACCTCCTATGTCTCACAGAATTTGTGCTTCATTTCTCCAGCAGTACCATAGTGATAGCAATCCTTCATTTCAGCCTAGTTCAATAGCACACCAAAAGGGTTAGAAACATGTTTTCTGCACAGCAGACTCAGAATATGGCTATGGCAAGTATTCAAGACTTGGAAACTCCCCAAACTGATAGGAGCAGTAGGGCTTCTATCTCACACACATCTACCTACTTTCCTGGAAATCTGGTTGTACAGCTCAAAGATGAGCCTGAAATAGGATCCTTATCTACCAGCTGAGATAGCAGAGTCCCAGAAGTATCACAGGGCGACCTCCAAACTCACCTGAAACACAACCATTCTTGTCACAGGTCTAAAATTAGCAAACAGCAATGTGGTAAGATAACTGAAACCAAATATATGCGTGTATATTCCTAGAAGGCTGTAGCAGAAGTGTTTGCAGAAGTGGCAACCAGGGCAGGGGGGCAGCTGGGCCCAGATTCCATTTCATTTACACTCCTCAGTGCCCTACTCTGAACCTGAGGACTAAAAACTTTTGGTCAAGCCACGGCAGAGACAGACATGCCTTTATTGTGGCATTATTTAATGCACCTTTCAGTTTCATTATTGTCAGAATGAAATGCATTTGAGATGTATCGTTTCAGAATTATTCAGCATGTGGGACTTGTATAGTTTTTAGCCAAGTAAGTGCTACGGTCATTCAAAGAGCTGAACCCACAGAAGCATGAGATCATAATCAGCAGTGATTTGACCTGCATCATAGATCTGGTTTAGGCTGTTGTTTTAGCTCTTTGGGAGCAGTACATGTGGAAAGAGAGGGAGAAGAATTAAAAAAAAACCCAGGCCTTTCTTTTCCCTGAAGTAACCACAACAGACTATTTCCACTTTTTTCTGAAGTCAAGAGTAACTGCAAGTGAAATCAGTAAATACACTGATGCCCTAATGAGGGGCAGCAGTCCACAAAAGCAGTAAAATGAACTGCTGCAGAACATGATCCTTTGTATCCCAGAAAGATCAACTGAAATGCACTGCGGTAGCTGTGTAATGTCTGACGGGAATAGTTCCTATGGATTTAGCCAAAAGTAAATGTAACTGAGATTTGACCCTTTCAGCTCAGTGTAGTGCAATTTTTGAAGAGATGACTTTATTGAGATTACTAAAATCACACTGAACTACTACTTCTGGTGTTATTTTGCCTGCTTTTAGAAAATGTTTCATTGCAGGCTCTCCCTGCACTTGAAAAAGAATGTTTACTTAAACATCTAAAGAATTCCACAAAGAGATGAGAAGTATCATGGAGCAACTGTGTGAAGGGCATGAAAGATATTACCACGCTGATCATGGAAATACCAGAAAAAGTTTGTGGGTTTGTTTTTCCTTTTAAATTTTCCAAAGTACTGAATAGGCACATTTCCTTTCATAAAAGCAAAATATCTCACTGTATCTGAAAGAATATTTTAGGTGTCCACATACAGATGTAGTTATATAGTTCCTGTCTCTGAATAATAATATGATTACGATGATGATTATTATCATTATTATTATTATTATTAAATGCTACAGAAAAAATTAAGAATCTTGATAACCAGTTCCCTGCTTTGACCAGGAAAAAAAGATCTCTGAGCCTGGAAGAAATCAGATTTCAGTCTTTCTGCCAGAGATCTCTCTGTACTACCTCTGAGTAGCACAAAGTATATCTGCCTACATGCATAATGCCAAAGAAAAACCCTTTGCAAGCTGAATATCCTACTACTCTTTCTTACTACCGAGTCACAATTTTTGTAACCCATATATCCACAGTACAATTCATAGGAAGATCAGTGCTGCTGTAGTTCAGCATAACTGACTAGCGCATGTGCTCTGAAATCACTTCCTGAGTTGCAATCCTTTGAGCTCCTAGACATCCTCTCACAAGTGGGAATTGCTAGAGCCTTTCATATCCACCTAAACAGGATAGAAGGGTGAAAGTTAAAAGGCAATTTAAGGTATAGAGATGAACAAGATTAACCAAGTAACAAAGCAAAGGCAATAGGGTGGTAGAGTTTCACAAATAAATACTTCATGTTTGGAGCCCAAAAGCAAGTTCATATTCTGCCACCCCTAGAAAAGCAGACACATCAACCAACCAAATTAAAAAAAATGGAGGCAGCCAGCAGTTGTAGCATAACTGTTTCCTAATATGTTTACCCCATCCATGGAAGGAGGACTGTGTTCAAAGTGTTGGCTCTGGCAGTATTCCTGAACAGGCTTCTGGGCGTTGGACTAATGCAGAAAAGAACATAAATGGCAAGAAAATTAATGCCATCGCTCTGCTTAAGCTAAGTGCGTTAAAAAATACATGGGGCCAAAGAATACAACTCCAGGGTCAAAAACCCCAAAACATTCTGAAGATGTAATCAATTAACTACACAGAGAGACTAATTAGCTGCATCAGGCTACAAATATTCGATACTAAAGAGTAACAGCTCCACGAGGGAAGGACAGCACAACTCAGCTTGAATCAATGACACACACTAGGTATTAGTTGGAACAGCTCACAGTCCTGCTCCACATTGTATTCTCCCAGTAGCATTCTGCTCCAGTCTTTTCCTCTATCTGCTTATTCCAGCCAGTCTGTGTCTGCTAGGTGGTGCTGTGGGACGGCTTTTCTAAGGGAGAAAGATTGCTTTTTTGTTCCCAGCACTGATACTCTTTTTTCCTTCTACATGAGAACAGCTGCAGTATTTCCTGCATCTTGGTCATACAAAACGTAGTCTGCTTTCTTGTTTGCCACTTGCTGCAGGCATGCAGTGGTCACCACTGATGATGCTGCTTCACCCAAGCAGTCGGAGAAAATGAGTGTCAGTATTCAACTGCATGTGTCCATACCCATGCAGGAAAGCAGGAGCCTCTGAGGGAGGCAGGAGGCATTAACATCTACTATAAATGTTTCCAAATTTTCCTTTGTTTATAAAGATACAGAACATTTAAGTAAATGATTTTTTATTGACAAAGCCAGATTTAAAATGAAATCAGACATGCACATTGATAGCATGATTTCAAAGGAAAGGGTAAATCTAAAATCTCCTGAAGCTTCAACAAGTGAAATATCTCCCTCTATTCATCTCAAAACACAACTCATTTCCATGAGGAAGGGCAACCTACTGCAAAAACTTTAGAAAGCACCCCTCTGAAAGGGGAGGTAATGGGAAGGATGTTTTTTTAAGTTTCATATTTACACCGTAACTAGAGAATAACTGAAACAGCAGAATGCTAACAGTGCTTTAACATCCACAATATTGTAACTGGTGCAGACTGACACCGAACTATTCAAACCTGTCAAAACATGCTGTGCTAATGACCTGTAGGTAAAGGCAGTCTGGTGATGTCCATCTGTTCCACATAACTTTGTGTTGGTTTGGCCAAAAATGACGAATAATCCTAACCCACCCTTCTGAGCAAAAGGGAAGAAAAACAAAACAATCCCCTAGATGAGTAATTGCAGTAATACTACATCAGGTGATGACATCAGGAAAATCTTGTGCTCAGTTTTCAGATTCTGTAGCCCAACGCCTTGAGACTCCCTCTGAACACTTGTCTTTCCTATATAAAACCCACCCTAGTAAATGGCAAGGCTATTCTCTGACATATTCTACTTAGTGAATTGACATTTTCTGTCTGATGTGCTGCTCTGAATGTAGATCTTCCACTGTCAGAAACTGAACTTGGACATTTACACTACATCCCCACATCAGAAGGGGATAAGAATGGAGTAGAAGGGATATCGTGCATGCCAGTAAAAAAAGTTGAACTATATCATAGTAATAAGCAAGTTTGGCACAGATCTCACTATCAGATCCACAGCTAAGCAAATTGAAAGGCAGTGTAGATCTAGAAGCAAACATAACTTCAGTTGGGCTATGACATCTTTCCCCACACAGAATCTTTACTACAGGGGGCTTCTATAATTCCTTTGTCCATGGAAGAGTGGCCCAATAGAAACTAACCAGAAGAGCTCGTATATGGGGAAGCTAGACTGCAATGAGAAAGACAAAAAGAAGTGACCTGAACATAAACCACTGCAAACCACAGAGTGGAGGTGACACAGAAGAGAAAAAAAATATGAAATAGAATTCTATTCTCTCTATTTAAAGGAAAACAGGATGAACAGAACCACATGATGGAATTAACAGTTCTGAGGCAATTCCATAAGTTAATACCTGTAGGGGTTTCTTGTCCCATTCACTGTTTCAAGTTATATTCTGCAGGAAAGACTGTCATAAATAAAGCTCAACTGGGGAAGCATTCAAACTGCAAGTTAGCAAAGTGTAGCATTTCCTTCCAAAATCACAACAATAAGATGCTTAGACAACCACACAGAGAAATTTAAAGTGCAGTGGAGAAAAAATGGCTTATAAGAGGATGCTTTAATTTTATTACTAAACTAAAGAAGGAAGCAGCTACATGTTGCTACATGTTGCTGTGAGCAAAAAAGACAAAGCCTACATTTGCTATAGTGCTGTTTTTCAGTAAGAAGAAACTCAAAAATCCTTCATACTGGCTGAGTTATTAGCAGCATTTTTGATGTTGAATACCATATTCTTCTTTTGTATTAATGTGGTCTTCAAAAAGAAAAAAATGAGGGGGGTGAGGAGCAGGGTGCAAAATCAGGAAGCATCTGAACTCCTTGTTTAATTGCTGTGATCAAAGAGGATCAGGATATGGAAAGAAAGCACCCGGCACATCCAGACGAGACTTATTTCAGTGAATCTTGGGAGCCAGCTACAGAACTTGCTGATGTGCTGGAAATTATTCTGAAATCTTTATATGCATAAACTACTACTAGAGGACTGCAGGGGGGAAGAAGAAAGAAAGCATATCAGAGAACCTTTCTATTGATCTTGATCTTATGAAAAGTAATTGAAGTCCACACAGACATCTTCCTTCCTAAAGACTAGTTCTGTAATTGAGAACAACACAAAATCTGTTAGGTAACCACGATGAGTCCTAGGGCAATAAGCTAGTGAAGAACATGACACAACTGCAACTCAGAGGTTCCTTGGGGTGCACTACCTCCTGTATATAAGGCCATCATATCTGTTTTGGTGGTTACCATTTTTGATACAGCATATTTTTTACTGTTATCCAAGTACCTTTAGCTAGTAGCTGTTGCTTTAAAGAACAACTATATCTAAATAAAGGAATTACAAGCATTTTTGAGTGATGCCAGAGGGAAAGATATGGTAACAATTAGTATTAGGTTTAACTTTCACCTACGTATCTGTCTTCAACACATATAATCTGTCCTTCCACTCCCTCATGTTCTTCCCTCAGGGCTCTAAAATCCAAATACCAATTTTCCAGATGAAGGACCAGGGCACAAAGGGATTTGGAAACTGGTTCAAGAATGTGCCTGGAAGCTGGATTCAGGCTGGGTCTTTCAATGTATGGACTCTGTCCCTAGCTGTGCCATTCTTCCAGACTAAGCTACAAGCAAAACACTGGTATATTAACTGCTGTGTTGGCTGAACTGTCTCGGATCTGGCTTACATGATGCTGCGAAAAATGTTAGATAGCACTTTCTCTCCGGTAGGTAGGATTCCACTACTGCATTATATCTATGGAAACCAGTACAGAGACCAACTTAAGAAATAAATGAAGATGAATTTAAGAAGGCAATGCAGTAGTCATTAATTTTCTGTCTTAAGGAGCTTACAAAAGATAGAATATTAAAAAAAAACAAAACCAAAAACAAACTGGAGAGAGAAGATCAAGCAGCACAGCTCTGCAGAAAAAGATGGATCCTATACACCTCACGTGAGCAGAGAAAAAGTGCCCAGTGGATTCAATTCATACTTTTAGAGGAGCATGAGATCCTTGCACAGCCAAAAGTTTGAACTTTGTGTGGAATTTCTTCTGTTGTTTCCTTACAAACTGCACTTGGCGTTTCTGCAAAATCCTGCAAAAAGTATCCACACCAACAATGCAGGAAAGGCAACCTAGAAGAACAGGAAAGGCTATCTACTTTCTTCAGTTCTGATGGAGTAAATAAAAATTTACCATAACACCTTTTTAACAGTCATAATCCCCCAAAGTATTAATATACACTGAAGAATGCAAAAGGTTGACCACCACTTTTCTTCCTACAGAACTGGAATT
>JASSUY010012908.1:0-15229 GCA_032466535.1 Forpus xanthops | reverse complement strand
TTTCCTCTTGTCCTGTCCCTTGTTCCTTGGGAGCAGAGACCGACCCCACCTCACTACAACCTCCTCTCAGGCAGCTGCAGGGAGCAATAATGTCCCCCTGAGCCTTCTCCATCTGAACCCCCCAGGTCCCTCAGCCAAGAGAAAATTGAGGAATAAATATATATATTCTAGAAAAATATTTTTAATTATTATTTATTGATTTTATTGCACTATATTTCACATAAAATATTTACTAGTAAGTCCTTCTGATAACTGTGGCCCTCCAAAGTTTGGGACACTGGTAAAATAGCACTAATGGGAAAATTACATTAGAGAAGATGATTAATTACTTTTGGGCATGGAACTTTGAGGTGGAAAAGTTTTATTTACATTCTAGGAACTGCAGAAATGTCATTTCAGATGGAAGTGATATGATTCAGGAAATTATCTGTGGCTGAGTGCATGGAAGATGTTTTGGAGGGGCTTGGAGGGATTTTTTCTGTTCTCATTGATTAGTTGGCTTGGAGGGGTATTTTGTTGTTCCAGGGGTTATATTCTGGGTTTAGTGCTTTTGTATTCTCAGGATAGGGTAGGTAAAACAGCAAGCAAAGCAATAGCTTGTTGGACGTTTATTACTTGAGGCCAAAGAATGACATTTCCATAATGAAATTGGTATAACAAACTAGTAGTCAATATTTTCATAGCCAGATTTTAATCTGACAACATAGAATGTATTTCAGCATATTTCTTCAGATCAAAATGGTATTTCAGCAATAAACTATGTGTTTACTGTCTGTTTTCCTTTGTACGCTACCTCTATTTTTGGACATGCTTTTGGGTAAGTACTGAAGTTACCTTTGGTTATAATACAGTAGAATGGCAAAAGGAAATCTAAAAGAAAACGGAATAAGAATTTTGAAATCATTCTTCAGAAAGAAAGCAAGCAGGAAAGGTGTGTTTAGCAGTTGAGACAGGAAGTTATGGAAGTGATACTTGGGAAAATATCTTTCAGAAATTGAAGGAGATCAGGGTTTATAACTGTTTAATTATAAAGCATGTGTGAAATTATAATTGTGTGTAGACAACAACATTCTGTGTTTCTTGATCATTGTTTCTTGTGAGCTGCTACTACTGGATGTTTCTTTTTTTTTCTGCTTACATAAAGATCTGTAGAAAGCGTGGAATACAAAAGTTGTGGGGTTTAACTCCATCTTCTAATTTTAAAGCTTACAATTTTATTTTAAGAAACTATAAAAAAAGAATAAAAATCTCACTCCATTAATGTCAGTGGCAGTTTTATTATTGGCTGTGACACGGGTGGTGTTTCGCCTTTACTTTTCCCAGTCATTTACAGAGTAAGCAGCAATATTTGACCCATTGTCATTATTAAAATAAGAATAATAAAGCACAGCTTTGATGCCTTCCTGAAAGATAAAATGTTAGGTTGCTGCAATCCCCTTTGGAGAAGCAAACTCATCTTCATTACTTCTGGATCTTTCGTCTAAAGAGCATCAGTCTGACCTTGTCAGTTTAAATACTGTCATTTGCGTACAAGCTCAGCCCACCTCCAATCTAGAGAGCAAAGTGTTTCCTTGCCATCCAGTTTCTGAAGGAATAAAGAGTTCCAGTCCGCTACTGAATAATTAACAATGCACTGGCTATTTCTGTGATCAGCACCTAATCTGAAAGACTGTGGTTAAGGATTCATGAATTCTTCAAGCACAGTACAGATACAGTGGAGAGCTAGTGCTAGGATTCTCTGCTGCAACAGTAACTATGATGATTGTAAAAACAAACTGTAATAGCAGAGCTCCTGTTGTGCTTCAAACAGATGTGTTGTGGTTTATAGCAAAATCAAAGAACAAGTTTCTACCCAGCCTGCATGGAGTGGGCAAAGGACAAGTCAACCCCCTTTCCCAGTACTGATTCTAAGGATGTGGCAGAATTTTATAGGAAGGTGAGGTTCTTTCATCCTTCCTTTTCTTACCAGAAAATAAGTTCCTAGTAGAATTGGGAATAGTTACTTCATCTTCTTACTTACAACATATTTACAGTGTAGGAGGTTGAAGGACCATTCACTTTGAGGCCAGCTACTGTTTTTCTGCCATAAAGTGATTGGGATTTAAAGATTGTATTTAAGTGGTACACCACACCTTAGTATAAATTGAAGATAACTAAGAGAGAACATGCTTAATAATTGTATTTTTAGGTTGCCACATAAACATAACAGTAATACTTTGATACCTATTTATAGGACTTGACTGATAGACGATCACAAAAGCATTTGCAAAGGGATGGAAAGGGTGTAAATGTACAAATCCCACCTGGAACAAAAGTAGTAAGATGCCTTTGAAAGCCTCTCTCTGTAATCTTGAGCCTGTAACTCCTAATCTGTTGCAGATGCCAAAATACAGGTTACACAGAGGCTCTTCTGGAAATCAGACCCACATTACTGGATCAGCCTTCGTTCTACTCTTTGTTACCCCAAAGTTGCATTAAAACTATGCTGATATTTACCAGGAAGTCAAAGCTCACATCAAACTGTTATGTATCTTGACATATGTTGTCTAAAAATAGATGCAGATAACACTGATATCTTCTCTGTGAGGCTTATTCAGAGATAACTTCTGGATGCACCCTATTAATAATTCTGTATTTCCTGATACATCCATTAAATGATAAGCTGTTTGTTACCTCAGGTATTAGCTTGGTAATAACTGCAGCCTATACTAATGAACTTCATGATATTGGTACTGAATTTTGTTGAATTATTAAGAAGGAGCATCGTCAATGCAGTGATTCATGCTAACTTTATTCATATTCGTACCATTTCTTTTGGGTATAATAAGCCTTACGGATAACCCTTTCATTTTGGCATCAACATAGGTGCAGTAAATACTGACATCCTGACTTTTGATCTCTTCACCCACCTACAGCCCTGGTCTTTTTTGTTGTGTCTTTTGAAGATAATCTACCCATTGTTTTTAAATCTTTTACTTTCCAGTAGATTTCAACATCACTTGCAGTCCAGTCTTAGTAGTTCATATGGGTACATCTGGAATAAGAACAGTGAACGTAATGATTTACTTAATAACTCAGTTGTAATTTGTAGTACAATGGGTCTTTTCTTGGATCATAATAGCAATGGACAATGATGTGGCAATTCTCAACAGAATTCCATTGCTTAAAAATGTGTGGTTGTATTTTTTTCTAAGGAAAATGTAAAGAAGGAACATATTGTTTATTGCTTATAAAACTAGCAACCATTATAAAGTCTGTAACCCCCTTCTCTTTTTACTTCATTTGACCAGGTTGTGTATACCCGGAAAAACTCCATTTATACATGGTCAGTGGAAACCTTGATAAAATATGACCATGAAAACTTCCACATACTTAGCTTCATCTTGGTATTGCAAGCCTGCTTAAGGTAAGTTTCTTTTTGAAATGTCTGGCTCTTGGGCACCATTTGATGATATAAAGTACTGAAGATATGCCAGTCTTTTTGTCTTCCTGCTGTTGACACACAGCCCCTGCAGGGGCCAATAACACTGTCCAATAACATTGAAGAAGGAGCAGACTGTAAGAAAGGCAGCTGACCTAGGGAAAGAAGAAATTGGAGCATAGGAAAGGAAGATTGGAACTGGGGAGCAGGTGCTAGTTGAGGCCAATGTGGTACGAGTGGGTTTTGCCTATAGGAATCATAGAAGGAAGGGAAGAAGGGACGTGACTTGACCTTCAGCATCAACAGAGAGAGGGAAGAAGGGACGTGACCTTCAGCATCAACAATGACCTGAGAACTAGGCAGATAGGAAGAGCTGTGAGGCTGCAATTTTGGAAAACTTGAAAAAAAATAATAGACTATGAAGAGACAAAGCACTGATGTAGGGAGGAGTTTTTCTCGGGAAGACAGGTACAGGCAACTCACAGAAGAGGGAAAGTGAAAGGAAAAGAGTAAGAAGGGAGGCTTCTAGATCTGGCATAGGGAGCCACTGCAAATGGTATAGGTAGCTGAGAGGCAAGACTGAGAATAGCTAGGGACTGAGCGGAAGAATTCTGTGAGAAGGACCTGAGCCAACACAAGATTGCAGAAAGTCAAATTTAGAAGCGAGGAGAGGGAGAAAGGGCTTAGCAGAGCAATAGGCTGAAAAAGGCAGGGCAAAAGAAGCAGTACCCACAATGATTTCTCCAGGACGACTCCAGCTGAGAAACCCAATGCCTAAATGTATTTAGAAACCTCTGCAGGGATGTCAGCTTAATTCTCCTGCTAGTTACTGTTCGTTCTCTTGTCAGAGAGCTGTGGTACAGGTCTGGATGTGGTATGTGTTATAATCCCACATCATAATTATGTGGATGTTTGAATTAAACCTAGAGAATTAGACATCTACACACATAAGCAGCTTTGCAATACTGACATGATAAACCTAAAAGAATTTAAGAGTTTAAAAATTCCAGAAGACAAGGACTGCCTTTTCAGGTAGTTGCATGCTTATGTACTATTTTTTTCCTATGGGAACGTTGCCTTATTCACTGCACAAGATGAAAGAACTCATTGAATCAACATGTATGCAATGCTGTGTTCTACCCACAGTTGCTCAGTTTACTGTTCCAAAATTTATGTAGCTATATGAACTCTGTTATTCAAACTCCAGATATATTTCCATATTGACATTGTTGTGCTATTCTTCAGTGCACTCTCTGAGCGCTGCAAAACATGAATTAATTTATTTTTGCAACATCTATCTGCTTCTAATAATTGACTTGTTGAAAGTAAATTGATGGGTTTTTTTTTTCATATATATTCTTGTGTGTAATTTCCAAATATCCTACCACTAGCTTTAAAAATCATGTGTCTCTTAGAAAACAGACTCCTGTAAAAAAGCAAAATTGCTTTTTGATTCTTTCCTTGTCTCTTTTTATGGACAGTAGAACCAAAACAGATGTTAGTGTACATTGATGATTCTGTGATTACAAGCTTATTCAGTGTGCCAGTCTATGTGACCCCATGTCATGTTGGTTTTTACATGCCTTACCTAGAATCATAGAATGAGCAAGGTTGGAAAAGACATTCAAGAACCTCAAGTCTTAACTGTTCCTCAACACTGCCAAGGCCAACACTAACCCATGGCACTGAGGACCTCTTCTACACGGTGTATGAACACTTGCAGGGACAGTGACTCCAGCACTGCCCTGAGCAGCAGTTCCAGTGTGTGAGCACCCTCTGGAGAAGGAATTGTTTGTCAACTCCATCTAAACTTCCCCTGATGCAGCTCGAGGCTGTTTCCTCTTGTCCTGTCCCTTGTTCCTTGGGAGCCGAGACCAGCCCCACCTCACTACAACCTCCTGTCAGGCATTTGTAGGGAGCAATAAGATCCCCCTGAGCCTTCTGTTCTCCAGACTAAACCCCCCAGGATTTGAACACAGGATTTGAGGTGCAGCCTCACCAGTGTCCAGCACAGAGGCACAATCACTGCCCTGGCCCTGCTGCCACACTGATGCTGATACAGGCCAGGATGCTGGTGGCTTCTTGGCTGCCTGGGCACAAACTGCTCATGTTCAGCTCTGTCAGTCAGAACCCCCAGGTCCTTTTCATGAAATTCAAACACTTAAGACTTTGAATTGTAAATATATTTGTTAAAGACTGCTTCTTGTGAAAAGGGATGAGTTAAATTTCAATAGTAGCTCAGGAACAGGAATGCTGCTAATTTGAGAAACTGGAGGTTGACAGTGGCCAAGATTTATGTTCAGCAATTAAGGTAACAAGAACCCCCAGCCCTGCTTCCCAAAAAGGGCCTTTGGACACTGTTCAGAAGTTTTCAGGAGCCGAGTGAATTAGTGGGACAGTGGGAAAATTCAGGCAGAGGGACTGTATTGTAGATCTGCTCGGGGAAACACGGTGAGGTTCTTTGAACATGTCTGTAGCTGTGTTGCCTCCCAGGCATCTAAACTTGGTCATCCAAACCAAGAGGAGCCCCCAGACCCAAGCACCAGGCTCTCTGCTTAGCCACTGCAGTTTCTATCAGTGAGACTTGTGAGGGAGTCACTTCTGTTTGCCTGATTTGCTAGTTCAGCCTGTACAGCATATAGAGGAAAAGTACTAATCCTCTGATTCCCTAGCCTGGGAACTAGTCCCACATTAGAAATAAGAGTGAGGTTGTAATGCCCAGTGGAAATAATTGTGAAGAAAGCACCAAACAGGAATCATTAACCTTGCCCACAGTGCCTCAGAGAATCCAAAAATTCTTACTGTTTTCAAAGAGTAAGAATGTTCTTGAGAATATCCAACCTTTCCTCCATGACAAATAAACCGTTCCTCAAACACAGAGAAGGACAGAGGGGATTCTGATGACATAATATACAGGCCAAGCCAGTGAAATTCTAGCTTCTTGAGAAGAGTGAATCAGAAAGATGCTTTCCTTTTTCCTTTCTTAAATAGAAACCTTCCCATAGTCCAATGTTATGTTCTTTGCTGTTTAGAATGGCTTTAGCTGAGAAGTGCAGACTGACCATGTATGAATGATACAGCTGCAAGGGGGGTTTGCCAAACAAGGGAAGGTTTTGTGGCCTAATAACATTCCCCAGTTCTAATCCATCTATGAACAGATCACTACCAATAACAGCAGCAACAGTGAAAAGACTTCTAACTGAAAAAAAAAATCTAAATTGCATAATTGGTGGAAGTTCTACTGGTTTTATAGCAATTTAATCTCAAGCGTACCTGATAGAGACACCCACCCCCAATAGCTTGATTCCCTGTATGCAGGATCCATGAGCAGAACACTTTTTCATGGTGGATTTTACCAAAGTACATTTTCGTTTCATGAAAGTTCACTTACAACAGCAGAGTGCAGTTGCCTGTTTCCTGGCAGGCAGGCACAGATCTGCTTTGTGGAGTTGTGTACAACTGCTGAAAGCATTCAACTGGTTTATTCCTAGATTTCACCAGACCCCCCTGGCTCCAGCACCATGGCACAGAAAATGGGATGCACAACACCTGCAGCTCTCCACATTTTGAATGTTGCAGCTTAATATCTACCCCCCCCCCCCCCCCCAAGCTGTTAACTGTTCTTTCAAAGGTTAGTATAGCTTCATGCTTCATGTCTGTATGGCTCGTAGCAAACACATTCTACAAGACTGCTGTCTACCCCTATCCCTTTTTTACCATGGAAAACTGACTATTAACTGTACTGGCTTTGCTTTCACCTCGCTTCAGTCAGAATGTCTGAAAATCATCAGCAATGGTATTTTATATTACCATGTGTAGCTTTACATCTTGGTGTAACTTCCCACCACAGAAAGTGACACGTGAGGCTGCCCTGTCCCTGCACTACAGTGCTGGCATGTCACACACCGATGGCACAAGGTACATCCAGTTTAATTGCCATTTAAATCTGAAACTAAAGGCCAGAAAAAGCCTTCATCCTGGAAGATGTGCCTCCTCCTCAACACAAACAGATCTCAGGTCTGAAAGGTCATACACAGTTACCCTGTAGACCTTAACTGAATCTCCAGATAGCTTCCAACCATATGCAGGCTCTACTTTTCTACCTGACAACTTTCAGCACTTGATTTCAATGAAGTACAAGCTTTGTCCTTCATAAGTACTGGTTAAAATGACTTAACATGGAAAAAAAATAGAACATTGATTCTTAGAAATGAAGCATCAGAATGGAATATGCTAGAAACAAATGCTAAGAATGCCTCACTCCGCAGACTCTCTGAACATTTCCAGGCTCTTTTTTCATTCAGTCCCTGGATGGAACCTTTCTAGTTGGGAACAAAACCTTCCTCTTTGTTACAGTGGAGCATATAGACACTGGCATGGGCAATCAGGCTGTACTGAGATTCCGCTGTATCTTACAGTCATCACATCATGCTTATGTTGTGATTTCAGCATAATGCTGTACCACTCTTCTAAATCAAAGTCCAACATTTCAAATATCTCCAAATAAGTAAACCTGGTATTAAGACATTAAATCCTCCTGTGATCTTGGACCTGTTAGAGCAGAGCCTGCAGGTCAGGAGAGGCAGCCACCAAGTCTCGTTGGTATTAGAGGGCCAATAAGCTCCAGCTGGCCCACAAGTCACTGACCTCCTAGTCTTTGTAGCACCAAGGAGACATGGAGCAAGCAGGATCCAGACAAGCAGAGGAGGGTGGCTGCTGACCTCTGGGTAGCATGCTGAGGAGACTGCTGAACCACAGACTACATAATTCAGTTTGACAGGCAAATGCAGCAGGTTAAGAAATGGGACATCTGGGATATTGTCTTTTAGCATGTGAAGTCATTGCTGGTGCTCATGTAGATGATGGTATGGTGGAATCCATGGGGCAAAACAATGGACTTGAACCCATGGAGGTGAGCACAGGTACTCCCTGTAGGGATATGCTCTCCTGTTGTGTACAGGCAGGAGGTCTGGTCATTGAATGTCTGAAGCTCACTGTGCAACACCAGTGATATCTAGTGCTGATCTGAACAAGGATGGAGAATATCACCAGGCAATATGCCTTCTCCTTGGAAGATGGGCACAGGTGATGTGCTTATGAAGCTCATGTTATGGGTTGTTTGCAGCAATAATCAGCTTGCATCCATGTTAACAGGAGAGTGTAGCATTATGCTGCAGTAACACTGAAGTCCTGCCTTGCAAACCACAGGCATGGAGAAGCTAATGGTTTGCTTTTCCCCTGTTATCGAATGACACTTTCACTGTAAGAATGCCAGACACAGTGAGTCACGAAAAGAGCATCAGTCAGCAGAATTTCCAGGCTCTTTCCCTTTTTTTGTAATAAGCAGAAGCAGGACTTTGGAAATTTCGGTTTTCTTTTGGATTGGTAGATATTTTTTCTTAGGTCCTTACAGTTTCACCTTCGTTTTCCTCATGCTGCTGCTGGTTTCATTTCTTTCATTATGACTGAATTGTTAGTTCCTTACCAATTTCTTGTTACTTCAGAGATACCATTTCAGTTTTCAGAACTGTCGCTTCTGACAACCAAAAGGTATTTTGCCTTTAGTATCCTTAAAATGGTCTGTAAGCAGATCACTGTGTTGAAATGAATGGAAACAGAATTCTATGAGTCTGAGAAAGCACAAGAAGCCAGGCAGAAGTGCACACAGCAAGATAACACCAGTTCTAGCATCCATTTCAGGCAGTATAATAATCCATATTCTCTTCCCACTCCTTGTGCTTTGTTTTGACACAGATCGTGACCAGCGGATGGTATATAAGGCATATGCTGTTGTCTTTAAGCAGAAGCATATGGATACTTACGTAATCTTATTTAGTGCTTGTTTGTAATGATAATATTCATGCTTTAGGTTTTGACCAAATTTCCCTGAACTTCTGCTGTCCCATTTTTAGTGTATGACAGAGAGGCGTGTAAGAAAAGAAACTTGAATATATCCCCATTTACATCTCTATTTCTGGAAAATACTTAATTATTATTGCATTATAGCAATACGGCAGGTTTGGACTGTAGGAATTAATTAGTTATTTGATAAATGACTTAACAGTGAACTGAAATCAGCTAGGACATTTGGTTAGTTTGTCAGCAGTGCTATCCACTTGAGAGGAGAGTAGACTGAGTTGTTTAAAAATGCTAGAACGCCAGTTGAGGTGATGTTACAGCAGCTATGAAAAGGTGCATGTTCTCTCTCATACAGTGCACAGAATTCTTTTGCTTCTGCTCTAGGTCCAAATTCCATTTTGACAATTCATAGTTTATTATTTCTCTTCTACTACTGGGTGTCAAAATTAAAATTAATAAATGCATAAACCATAATTGCTCAAGCTTTTCTCTGATACTTTTTCCTCACTATATGCAGAACAGGTGGTTTGTTACCAAACAAGCCACTGAGCATGTTCAAACTGAATCTTTCTTGAGGTGGTCATTGTTTGACCTGACCCTTACAAGAAAACTTCTGTGCAAAAGATTGAAGCCAAGAACATGTTCTGTACAGAGACATCCTAAAAATTATTGCTGTTTTCTTGAATTTGAATCAACTAAGCATTTTGGTAGTCATTAAGAGAAGCTGATGTATTGGATTTATTTATTTATTTTCTGCCCTTTTCATCTGTAAAAGTGACTAGAAATTACTGCTTTAGGAAAATTTGGTTTTCTCTCTGGCCAATACTTAGAGATCTGATACAGGCAGTTTGTTATTGTTTGTTATTTGTCTATTAAAACACTAATAGAGCTTTTGACAGAAGCACAGAGAGATAACTAAGTACTCGGCAGCTAAAAAAACTCTTCAGTCATGGCCCTAAATGTATTTTAGTTCAGCCAGTGAACAGGGGCACTGCATGGACTTTGCTGAATAAAAGCGATAGTGAGGAAACAAGCTGGGTTTGACAGGTGGAAAGCTGCAGCCGCAGAGAGCTCGGATAGGCAGTAGGTGGCAGAGTGCTCCCAGTAATCAGGAGGAAAGTTCTAACTCAAGCTTTTTGTAATGTCCCCCCGGGCTGTATTTCAAGCTGATGTAAAGATGGGAGATGTAAAGGTGGAGAGAATCATAGCATTCAAACGCACTACCTACTTTTATAAAGTATGCCAGGGACACTGGGGTCAGCATTTACCAGGGTTGTTGCTCCTATGTATGCTGCGTTATCAGTTCCTGAAGTAACTGTGGCAGCTTATCCTGTCCTGCAGCAGTTGGGTGACCTTGACCTTGCTTTGGTGCATTTGCCACCTTTGATGCTAAGCTAGTGCTTTGCCACTTCTAGAGAACAATATGTACATAGTTTATTTGATACTTAGAAATCCCTCTTAGCTGCATATTCCTCAAGGAGATTTTTAACCAAAATAGAATTTAACACATGGATTATGTCTGAAGATGTCTATAGATAACCAAGGCCTCCACTGTCTTCTGCATACATGCAACATAAATGAAGTGTCTAAAGTAGTCTCCAAACCGCAGACCATCCCATTAAAATAGTTTCTGTATGGTACCCAAAAAGCTGGGATCCAGTCTTCTGGCAAAGCTTTTTTTCCATGCTTGCCCTTCCCTACATGCTGCTAACGTAGAACAAATCTACTTATCTCTATTTAGCAGACTGGTTTAAAACAAGTTCACCTTGAGGGGTTTCCACAGTGCCCTGCTGCTAATAATCGATCCACTCAGGGAAATATCTTGTCCTTGGGAAGCTTGTGGTTCTTCCATAAACTCTCCTATCATATTTTGGTTTTCATGCCGTTATTTTGCTGACTGCCAAAGACTCTATCTAGTATATACTGAGAAGTTTTATTACCTACCTAGGACTAGGCTGCTGGATCAAGGTAGAGGTGCCTAAAGACTGCTGAAAGCCGCACCAGGAAATGGTTGCTAAACACTTGGGGGAGCTGCTCATCCAGTATGTGAAAAGATTTATGGAATGATTTGCTTAGCACTCATCAGATAATCTGGAACTAGTTTTGTCGCCAGACAAAATTTAAAGGCAGAAGTATCTATAAACATAGATTTTTGTAATGGGAAAAGCATTATAAAATTACAAAATAACCAGACCTTATGGAAATGATATTTTTATTAAGGATATGCTATTTTTAAAATGATACTTCCACAGCTGCTTCTATATTGAAGTTGGCTTCTGATACTGATCCTTTAGGCTCTGCTAATAGTTACAGGGCCATCACATGGATAGGCAGAAACTTAGTTCTTTTTGCTTTCCTTCTCAGGCTATATAACATTTCTACTGAGCGCTTTGGTTAGACTAAGATTATAGCATTAGTCTTCAGGATGCCTTCTCTTGCTTGTATCTTCCTTAAATCCTGATGGAATAACTTTACAAATTATACATTATAGAATATAGAGATTGTCTGAGTTCCCTTCCATTTGCAGAGTTAGCTTGCTATCACTGCATCAGTTGCTTAGCATATAGATGAAAGATTGATTTGAGAATGGGTGTCCAGCTGTGCACAGTTCCCCTCCTTCCTCCCTCATACACACTTTGTCAGACTATGGGGAAATCAGGAGCGATCCTGTCACGGGAATGTTTACGAGTGCTCAGTTCACATGGAAGCACATGGTGGAAAGCACAAACATCTCTGAAAACAGAAAAAATAGCTCCAGGACCATCCCAATCGTGGTCATCCCCATCTTGCTGTCACAAGAGCTAGTTTACAAAAGTGTTAGGTTTTATTAGAAAATTCCTCAATTCATACTATTCTGTGAGCATTCCTATTGTATTTCCAGTTGTTTTAGGATTTGCTTTCGACAGACAAGAGTCCATAACATCTTTCTGAGTCAGCAGTGCAGTTATTTAAAGTTCAGCATTGTTATTTCAGAATGTTTGGTCTCTTCCTTCCTGGCAGTGTTCAAGGCCAGTGTTCAAGTATTGGACAGAGCCTTGGGTGACATAGTCTAGTGTGAGGTGTCCCCGCCTATGGCAGGAGATTGGAACTGGATGACCTTAAGGTCCTTTCCAACCCAAACTGTTCTGTGATTCTATGATATAATTCTTTGTGGTTTTGCTGATATAATTCTTTGTACATTCTAGAACTGCATTCTAAACTGAAAGATATGCCATTATAAAATGACAAACTCCAGAAGAGTGAGTGTTTGCACTCTCCAAAGTGGCACTTACTTCAGTGAAATGAAAGTTTGTTTAGTGTTTATTCTGCTTTGGCTAATGCAAGCTGTGGTTATGGAAATCACCTAGTATTTTGTTCAGAGGTACTCGTCTGAAGCATCAGGTAAAGAATTATTAGGTAACTGTACTCTTGCCTGCAATTCTGCAGAAAATTGTATTCTTCTTAAGGCTCAAGTGAGACAGGCATTAGTGACAACAGCACTTCATGGTGGAGAACGGACTTCTTTACTGAAATCATAATGAAATATCAGCCAGATAACCAGACTGACAAAAACAGCTTGAACTCAGACAATGGCTTTTTTACATTACTGAATGTGCGGTGAGAAAGGGAGAGATCAAAATCAGTAGGGACTATGCTTTGGTACAGTAAGGTTGAGTGTGGTTATTAGAATGAAGAGTTTGGGGATTAAGCACCCCTTTGGTTTACTTCTATGACCAAATAGGTTTGGTGGTTAAAATGTGTAAGAGTAAGCAGTAGCAGCTTGTACTGCTCACTACATTTCGTTATGTTTGTTGTCCTTCACCTCCATCCTACCAGTAGTTCAGAGGTGAGAACAAATAGGCATACAGGAGAAGACAAACCAGTAACTGTGCTGGAGGTAGGCTGACCGCCACATAGTGAGACTTAATATATCCTGTCTTTGCCAACTGCAACTTTTCAAACAGTGTAGTGAAAATTAGGTCTTCATTTGTCAGAAGGAGGTTTTCATGTGCTTGTTTAAAGTTTTAACTTATAGATTTAGGTGGGTTTTGATCTACATCTTCTCTTACCAGGAAAAGGGAACTCATGTTCCTTGTGCATAAATGGATTGATAAAGCTCTCTTCCACCAGAATATTATAGAGGACGCACAAGATTCTTATGAAAGGCTGTCTGTATCAGTAGCAGGTTGTCTCTTTTTTACACAAGTGTAACATGATGTATTTTAATTGTTCGTTTAACTCTTCTGCCCTAGCCTTTACTGTAAATGTACTTCTCTATCAATTTCATAAGTGAAGAACCTGTTGTACAACAAACAATAACTTACTAATTATCACATCCATTTTAAGTGTGTGTGGTTCAGAACTCCTGCACAGGAAGTAGGCTTCATATCTGCTTCAGTTCTTGCTGATTCCTGAAGTGCACCCAGGAGAAGCCCTGAGGATGTCTTAGAATGAAAAGAATGGAAAAGCTTCACTTCCAAGAGGTACTGGGAATATCCTCAGTCAGCTCAGTAGTTGTAGGTGTTACAGAATTGTGATAGTCTTCCTATAATTATTGATCCAAAAGCTGTCAAGACTAGTATTTCAGAGAAGAGAGGACATGTGCTTGCCTATTTGGGCCTGAAGTTAAAGGTTTTTGAGTCCATGTATTCTTTTAATTCTCATCCTCCTAAAGAAAAGACTTTATGTTATCCTGCATTTTACAGTCTTTCTCTCCATAGTTTATAGGGTAGATGAGCTAGCAGAATTGCTGTGTCTTTTGAAGCCAAGGGCTCCCTGTAAGAAGGCAAGAGCTTTAGCTGCCATGAAGAGAGCACAGGAAATACCCTTTTTATTTTGACATGAACATGACTTCTTTCAGAAGACTTTAGGTAGGAGACAAACTGGCTGATTTTCTTCACTCATTCTATGACTCTGGCTAAAGAGATGGAGCCAGGACACTTTTCTTTTGCCTGTATCTATTTTGAACTGATAAATATTATCTTTCTCCTCTCTATAGCTTTTTTAAAAGCTCACTGCAAGCTCAGACTGAAGGATGGCCGAATTCGACTATGTACCCTCAGCTTCAGGAGAGAAAGCAGTGTCATTAATCCACTTTAAGCAAAAGTACAGAAATTAGCACAACTGGACTTTGAACATGGCTTTTTAACTTTGAAACTGTACCTGATCTCCTAATTGTGGCCTTGCAGACCTTGCCAGTGCTAAAATCCCTTTGGAAGGGAAGTTGCCTTGTCATAGAAGAGCCCATGTGATGTAAATAGTTCCAATGGTTTGCTATTACTTCAGGAGCAACTCATGTTTATTTATTTTAGCCTTAATACTTGGCAACTAGTGATGAAAAAGCATTAATGTCTAAATCAATAAAGCTAGCCATTTATAGGTAAATGTCCACCTTTCCTCCACAGCTTGATTAGAAATACTCTAAGGAGTACAGTAGTTTTAGCTATTTTATGCCAAGAATACAATCTTAGGCAATATTGATGACATCACCTCAGCATGGATTCATAAAGGCCAAAATTCATGCCTAAGAATAAGCCAGCCCTACCCTCATCGTCACTGTCAAACTCCATCACTGTTAGTCTTCACTCTTATTTGTAGAGTAGAATTTTTAGCATTTTTGGTTTTGGAAAAAAAAGAATCATAAACTTGTCTTTTAATCCAAAGTCAAGATTTTTTTGGACTGAAGAGATTTTTTTTTCAATATACTGTATTTATTGTCCTGTTTACTTTATCTTTACCACACCAAAGAGAATGTAATTAATGAGAAGAAAGGCTATAATTAGGATCAAATCTCCCTACATTACAGGTACACATGAACTGAAACAGGGGAAGTTCAGGTTTGATCTAAGGAAGAAGCTCTTCCCTGTGAGGGTGGTGAAGCCCTGGCACAGATTGCCCAGAGAAGCTGTGGCTGCCCCATCCCTGGCAGTGTTCAAGGCCAGGTTGGATGGGGCTTGGAACAACCTGGTC
>JASSUY010012907.1:0-14521 GCA_032466535.1 Forpus xanthops | reverse complement strand
GCGTGAATGCTGAATCAGCAAAAAAGTGACTGACATATATGGGAGATAAGGTGTATAAAGAGGGGACGGTTTGAACTGCTTTTTGCAGCAGTCAGCAGAGCGCAGACTCCCCTGCCGTCCAGCGCTGTTTTTGCTCGTATCCTACTTGCTATAATTAATAAAATTATAATTGGTTATGATCCGTTGTGGTCCTAATTTATAACACCAGTATTGGAAAGAAGTTCTGTCTAAAGAGGCTTTTGACATCTATAGCGGGATGCAGTTGTTTTTTTTTCAGTTTCTTATGATTTTTAGGATGCAGATATGCCATTTGTCATGGCTTTACCCCAGCTGGCAACTAAATACCACACAGCCACTTGCTCACTTCCACCCCAAGGTGTGCTAGGGAAGAGAACTGGTGAAAAAAATTGAAACCCGCGTGTTGAAACACGAACAGCTTAATAATTCAAGTACGATATAATAATGAAAAGGAGACTACCAATGAGAGAGATATAAAACTAAATGGGGAAGGGGAAAAAAACAATAAATGCAAGTGATGCACAATGCAGTTGTTCACCAGCTCCTGAACAATACCCAGCACCACCCAAGCAGCAATCTGGGTCTTCCAGTTCACCCCATCCAGTTTATACACTGGGCGTGATGTGATGTGGTATGGAATACCCCTTTGATTAGTTTGTGTTTGTTTCAGGTGTCCTGTCTCTTTTCTCCCAGTTTCTTGTGCTCCTCACTGGCAGAGCATGAGACTGAAAAATCCTTGATGAGGGTAAACAGTACCTGGCAACAGCTAAAAACATTGATGTGTTATCAGTGTTGTTCTCAGATTAAATCCACTGTTGTACAGTATATACAGCACAGTGCCAGGTTTACTAATTGGGCCTAACAACTTCCAGTTTCATGTAGCCAGATAGTCATTGGCTACTGTTAGCCTTATGACACAGCATTGCCAATCCTGGTGCAGGTTGTCAAGGCTGTGAATATGGTTTGAGGATGAAGCAGTGGCTGCAGCCCAAGCTGTTCATCAAATGAAAATGGAGAGCCCAAATGAACAACCAGAGTCTGGTAAAGATTGAAATAAATAGTTTAAAACACGAGTATCAGTACATAAAGTATCACACAGAACATAGGTAAGAGGATAACTCTTTGTCTCTCCAGTACCTAAGGCTTATTTTACATATTTTAACTGTTCTGTCTTTAGTAACAATTTTACAGGGAGGAAGTCCCCTTAATTTGTAGGATACCTTTAGTTATATATATGTTTACCTTTATAAGGACATTTGAGAACTTTAATAGCTTATCAAGAGACTATGGAAAACAATGGCAGTTTTAAGAATGACTGGTTAAGAAGAATCTATTTGTTCTTCATATTTTTGAGCGTGGGCAAATTTGTAAACCAACCTTTTAATGCCACTCAGGCTCAGTTTCTCCATGGTTTACAAACTACTTTCAGATGCCTAAGAATTTTTGTAGGTCTGGACCTTGGGTAACACCTGTATTTAAATATTTGTAGTATCCAGGTCAGCACACCTGGGCCATCAGTTATTTCATCTCTAATTACTGAGAGGAGACAATATACTAAGGGAGAAGGTGTGATCGCAAGAGCCAGTTTTGTAAATGTTCTTTTGAGATGTTTTTAACAGAAAACGGAGAGGCAACATTTTTTAGGAATGGCCTGAAGAGGGAGCCATTGGTATAGTAAAAGAAACAAATTTGCTATTAATAAAATAAAAATTATATATGTTATTTTTTAAGCTATATATAATGCTCACAGATTTACCTATATTTAATGTTCTGGTTTAGGTGTGTACATAAGTGTTAAAGTAATGATAAAAATGTAAATGCTTGGTGTTCTGAAATATTTATACTGATTAAAATATATTAAAATGCAAACTGAATGAGTCAATTATTAGTAAAGCATTAATTAGTTAATAAAGTAGTTTATAAATTGATTGTAAACACAGAATATATTTATTTTCTAACAGAATGACATTAGGGATGATTCTGCAGGTGCTGTGTTTCTTCCACACTAAAATACTGATTTCATTAGAAATGTTTCTCACTTTAAGAGCAGTACCAGCTGTTTGCTTGCCTGTGTAAGTTAAAGCTCTGTCTGCTTGATACTACAGTAGTCAGTATCACTAGAATAACTCGTAACTAATGGTCCTATGAAGCACTTGTATTTTTTTTTTTTTTTTTTCTCTTCAAAAGACTGATGATGTGCCACTCAACATAAAAAAAGGAAAAGACAGGATGACTGGTGGATGCCCTGTCTGGATCTAAAAGGGAAAGAGTAATTGAATACCCATGTGGTAGGAGTGGATTCCCCACTGCTGTCTTTTATGGCCAGGAGAACCTGAAATTGAAGTCTTCTCTTTCTCTCTTCTGGGGCTGAAGAAGGGATGAAGATGGTTTGCATAATTCACTGGTCCTGCTGTTTCGCACGTACAGCTTTAACTTGATAGGAAGAGACTGTTTCAGAGCAGACCCTTATTTCGGTGCACTGCCCCAATAGTACCTGTGCTTATAAAACTATGCTGTCTTATTGGCAGTATTTTACTTGGCATTCCCCAAAGCAACATGCAGCATAAGCCCACATTCAGTTGCACTTATTAGTGTTGTGGAGCCCATAGAAAGCATGGATTATAGTGACATTCAGAGCAGTTTTATCCCTAGAAACACAGCCTCCATACCTTTCAGGAGGAAATACACCATCTGAAAAGTGCTGAAAGCTACCTCCACTACCTCACTGAGCTTTCTACTCTTCTCTTTTGCCAGAAGTGTCATGAATAGTTGTTTCATTGTGGTTGAAGTGACTTTGTAAAGCCACAGTAGAATAGGCGATTGCAGTGAAGTTTTATGTCAATTGCATGTCTTCAAATACTTCAGCAAAATTCAGTCATTTACCCTTATGGAGCAGGAGCTTCTAAGCATAGGCTGGTCTTCTCTGAGTCATGTGCAGGTGCTGGAGTACTCGCCCCTGCAAGCATTCCTTACCATACAGGTTCCTTTACGGTTTCAATGGGTGAAGGGAGCTGAGAGACAGCAGAGGACTTGTTCTGCAAGTTGATGATGTGCAAAACACTGTATTCTGATTTTGGAGGCTTGGTCCTTGTCTCGAACTGCTCACTGTTGATACAAGCACCAAAAGTTGCACTGGAGTTATGGAGTCTGCAGAGCCTACACAGATAAGAGTTGGTAAGCTGAATATTTGTTTTCCCTGTGAATGCCATCAGCAGCCAGGAGCCTTACTCAGCTCTTACAGTTGAAGTATGAGCCTCACAGCTCCAGGTAAGTCTGAGAATGGGCATTTATTGAAAACCTGTTTTGAAACCTAAGTATCCCAAATTATTGCTGTTCCCAGATCTCTTAAGAGGCCAGCTCCATTTATGTTGCAGCTCCTAGGAACTTTCGGGCAACTACTAAAAATCAGAAACGTGCATATTTATGGGTTGGGTTTTTTGTTTAAGAGCTATGCATAGGGAGATCTATGGTACAATATTTCCATCTGTAGACTCAACATCCACATCTTATGCCTTTAATCATCTTTACTGTTTCAGGGTTTTGCAGGGAGGTAGCAGGAGAGAAAGGAAATGTGCCAACTACTTTCTGTAATTTCATTAATGTCATTTGTTTTAAGAGTACAGGTAACACTTAAGTTTTTTGTGTAAATCTGGTTTGTTGTGTGTGAACTAACTACATGTTAGAGTAAAAATCATAATTTAAAATAAAATAAATAAATACAAATTTTAATTGTGTGATTGGTTCTACATGTTTTGCCTGAACAGCAAATCAAGCTTACAACTATTGTCGTAATTTCAAAATATCTGATTTGCCTTCAATTTCATTCTCAGTCTAAACTGATGCTTTAAATGTAATTCACAATAATTAGTTGTTAATTGAGTAGAAAGATGTCCTTTTGATGACAGATCGGCCAGAAGAAATGTTTACAAAAATTTCTTTCTATTGTGCAAAGATCACATAAAAGAAACATATTATGCAGTGATTCTTAAAACTGTGCTCACAGGACAATTACAGGAGTTCTGGATTAAACTGGGGGAAAGGCAGAATCCAGAGCTATAAAGGTTTATTTACTATTGCAGTTCTATTGATCTCAGGGATTATTCCCATAAATAAATGTTTATAGACAAGTCTTTGCATCAAATTCACAAGCTAATTGTATTGCATTTCCTATTTGCAGCATCCTGTGAAGGACAGGGAAGAGATTAACTTGGTAGTGGATCTTTCTTCCAACAATTACATAATGAAATTTTGTTTATGTTAGGAGAAAATGACAGTGCTGTTTATTGCTCAAATGCAGAAGATGGAATACACATGAGGCAGCATGAGCATAGTGATACTACAAAACAGAAATAAAGCAATTTTAATAAAATACATGTAAGAAAAAATCCCTTTGCCTTGAATTTTAAAACTAAAGCATAACATATTCCATTCAGCAAGAATAAATTATTCATAACCGTATTTTATAGCATTAGGGATAAGATAAATACATGCTATTTAGTCGTGTGCCAAGTAATAACATGACAGTTATTTTTTTCACCAATTCAGACCCACTGATTATACAATTTTTATTGTTTTCCATAAAAAAAAAACAACATAAGGAAGTTAGAAAGCTTATAAAGAAGTGCTTCTCTGATTTTCTTGTGATAGCCTATCAGTTGTTAGGTCTCTGTATTGGAATTTTCATGTAAGTCTCGATGGAGCTTGTATATCTCCAGGAAAAAGGCTGCAGACATTTTGGTTCCTTCAATGTAACTGTATCTGTGATGAAGGAAAGAAAAACAATGAAGACCTATCAAGCTGTTTTGCTCTTTAAATTAGTATAGCTTTCAGAGTCTTCAGAGGAATATGCAAGATTGGTCACCGAAAAAAAGGATTGAGGGCACAGAAATTCTGGACATCTTTCACCTGGCATTGAAGAATTGAAAGGGTTTACTGAGAAAACTTTTGCCAGTGTTGCATCCCCTAATTACTATTGTCTGTGGCCAAAAGGGTTGAGGCTATAGTAAGGGGAAACAAAAAAACACTTTGAGAATTATCATAGAATTCTCGTTTCTCAACATGATATGACTCGGAAGCTACAGCAAAGTTCAGACAACACGCTGAACAATATCTTACCATAATGACTTGTCCTGGGTTCAGCAGCAGCAGTCATTTTTCTCCTTCTTAGTAACTGGTGCAGGGCTGTGGTTTTGACTTTCAGCCTGGGAACAGTGCTGATAACATCGATGTTTTTAGTTGCTGCTCAGTAATGTTTACTCTGATGAAGAACTTTCTGAGTCTCATGCTGTGCCAGGGAGGAGGGGAAGCCAGGAGGAAACAGAGACAGACACCTGACCCAAACTAGCCAAAGAGGTATTTCATACCACAGCATGTCATGCCAAGGATGAGAAAATTGGGGGCAGGAACCCAGAAGACTTAGTTCACGGCTCACTCATCAGGCGGTGAGCAGTTGTATTCTCTTCCCTTGTTGTTTCCCTTGTCATTATTACTAGTGGTAGCAGGAGTGGGTTTGTGTTATACCTTAGTTACTGGACTGTTCTTATCTCAACCAGTGGGAATTACATTCTTTCGATTCTCCTCCCCATCCCTTGGCGGGGAGGAAGGGTAGGGGAGACTCCAGAGACTGTGAGGTCTTTCTGAGATACAGCTGGGCTTAAACCTTGACATGCCTGAAAGAATGAACAAAAGTGGCAAGTTTAAGTTAATTTTGATATCACTACATGAGTTTTGGTCCTTGTAATATAATACAACTTTATTTAAACTGAAAACAGTAAAAATCTTCACTCTAACCATAGCCTGCATACATCCAACTGGCATACTTCAGAATGGATGCTGTGACAGAAGAGTGCCCATATACATCATCATTTTTCAGACCAGAGGCACATTCCGTTGGCAATTTTAATTTCACTGCCAATGTATTTAGACTAGGTAGACGCTTTGTGAAAAATGTATATCTGTACACAATATATTGGGAATTTTACTTTGTGTTTGGCATAGCAACAACGTTGCTGGAGACAGTAGTTTGGGATGTCCAGTGCATGGCAAAGCTTTCCGTCTGGCTGTGTTTAGTCATGGGTGTACCAGGGGACTTCAATTCTCCCCCTTTCTCTTATATAGCAAATCAACAAATAAAAGAAACCTGCTTATTTTCTCATTCTGGGAATGCTCCCCCATCATCGGCTTCTCCAATCGAAAGCATTATCACACTTTTCTGCATTACAGTCTGAAGCATTCTGGCAACAGGAACTGTTGAACCATCCCAGATAAAATCTGTGTCTTCTCCAAAAACTGGAAAACATAGGAAGAATGAATTCATTATTAAGTGAAATAAGGTGCTTGCTTTTGCTACCATGTATTTGAGAACACAGATGTTACCAAGAGCTTCTGAGTAGAAACTGTTTTGATCCTGTAGCAAATTGATTTCATGAATCAGCTACACACTGCAAACCTCTGACTTTGTATCAGTACATGAAGAAACTAAAGGAGGTCTTGTCATGGGTTCAGCAGCACAGTCTTGTTTTCTTTTTCGTAGGAGCTTTTGCAGCACTGTGGTTTTGATTTTCGGCTTGGGAACAGTGCTGATAGCACCAGTGTTTATAGTTATGGCTTAGAATGCTCAGACTGGCCAAGAACTTTCTGAGTCTCATGCTCTGCCAGGGAGGAGGGGAAGCTGGGAGGCCAGGAGGAAGCAGAGACAGGGCACCTGACCTAAACTGACCAAAGAGATATTCCATACCACAGCACATCATGCCCAGGATGTAAAATGGAAGGCAGAGACCCGAAAGGGTGGGGGGTGTACTGCACGGTCGGGCTTGGTATGAGGTAAGGGGGGTGCACTGCTTGGTTGGGCTGGGTAGTTAGCTCTAGTATTTTTTTTCCTTGTATTTCCCTTGTCATTATTGGTGGTAGCAGCAATGATTTGTGTTATACTGTAGTAACTAAACTGTTCTCATCTCAACCTGTGGGAGTTGCATTCTTTCGATTCTCCATCCCATCCCTCCATTAGTGGGGGGAAGAAAGAGGGGGAAGTGAGTGAGAGAGCAAAACTGCATGGCTTGAGCTTTAAACCACAACAGGTCTTTTGGCTGCTTCTATTAAATATGCCTCAATTCAGCAAGATGAGCACAATTCCCCAGCACACTTGCAGACACATTAAAAATAGAAAAAAAAAAAAAAAAGAAAGAAAGTACCTGTTTTTATTGCCCTTCTTGCTGCTTTATATAGTGGGTCATTAACATCAGCAAGCCAGGGTTTCACACCCAAAGGCATAGACACTTTCAGTTTGTTTGGACTGTTCCTCTTGGAAAAGATAACTCTCCAAGTGTTCTACCACCTGCAGAAAAAGCATTGCAGTCAGAAGCAATTCAAGCTTACACCCACATACTTACTTCCATTCTCAGAAACAAATGCTAGGAACACTCAGTTTACTACTTTGGGTATAAACTCATAAGGTTCTGAGAACTATTTAGTTTACACAGTAGAGGCCAAAAAAGAAGGCTTGCCTCTTACCTTTCACAACTGAAAGGTCCATGTGGGAGACCTGACAGACTGAGAATTTGCCAATGACTTTTACTGGAATGATTGTTTTAATTCCTGGTTCATTAAAAGCTCCTTCAATCCCACGAATAGAGTAGGGTAATGCCACAGGTGCAGAAGTATTTCTTCCTTCAGAAAAAGCCTAATACTGAAAATGTAAGGGATGACACTGGAGCCATTGACCATTTGTATAAATTGATGTGAAGAAACAAACTTTTTCTATCCTCAAATTTGTATGTGGAGATCTCTGTATTTTAAAGGTGTTTGTAATTTAAACTCATGCACATATCTTTTCATTAAAAATAATTACTTCAGTCAACGTTCGTTTACCTTTTTAAATATTTGGATGAGAACAGCTTTCCATGCACAACAAGAAAAGGAGAGCATTGTTTTAAAATATGGTAGTAAATTTCTCTAGCACAACATAAAATCAGAACAGCTCCTGATCTGACAATCTGTTGATCTTGGAGCTTCTTGCAGGAGAAACCTGTTACCAGTTTAACCAGATGATACCAGAGAATAAATTCTACTAATGAGCATTAAATAATGCAATAGGTAAGATGATGTACGGCAACAAAGTTGATCTCTTTTTCTGGAGAAGTTAAGAAAGGTTAAAAAAAAGAGAAAAATAAAAGACAATGCTTATTCTAAGGGAGAAAGGAAAAATATATAAATTATAAATTAGTCTTCTTGCAGAACCCCAGGGTGCTGCTCCTTTCCTTCTACTCCAATTTTATGAGACTAGAGCTTTATGTACACATAAAATTTGCACCACTTCATCCTCATATCTGTAAAGCATCAAAACTTATATAGTGTAGTTACATTATACTTCTGTATTACTGATTATTACAGTCTAGCTTAGCCTAATTTGGAAGCTTTTTAATGGAAATAAAAGCATCCATGTTAGAACTTATACCAGTATAATTATGCTAGTGATAAAAAAACGAATCATTCCTTTCTCCCAGCTGCCACTCTTGTGCAGAAAGATCCTTCTGAGCCAGCCCTTACCTGCTGCTTTTTATTTAGGATATAATTTTTAAGTGCTGGCAAAGAGAGGCTTATAGCTTTGGGCACTTTTTTGGCATGCTCAGCAGACATTAAAATCTGAATTAAACAAATAAAATCCACCCAGAACGCATCTGCCTAAAGCTGCCTTCCATTTTTCAAAAAATGAATACGATTTCTTTTCTGGAATGCAACCCATATGCAGGGGTTTTAATGCTTATTTTATTTGAATAGTTAGGCATGGGGGTAGTTGCAAGTAAGGGGAAGCAATACTGTTAGTTTAGCATCGTTCCTTTTCATTGATTATTCATCTTTTGAATCACTTTCCCCAGATGTGGTAGCTTATGTTTTCAGCAGATTAATTTTATTTGCATTTTCATGCTCTGAGCTCCTTTATTATATTTTAAGTTTGCTATTGATCTTTCAGTTTGGCTCTATATATAAATGCTATGAATGGGCGATTTAAATTCTTTCTGCTGACCATTTATACAGGTTTTATGTTACCTTGGTGCCATAGAGAAATTTTTTCACGCCACTATTACTTTTATGTTCCTCCAGATTAAATTGAATAGAGTTATATAATTTCCTCTCCTCCTCTGTCAGGGAAGCAACCCTGTCATAGATTCCAAGGATCTGAGTATGACCTGTGTGATCCACAAGGCTGTCTACAAAATAAGATAGAGATATCAGTGCAAGCGGGATTTATTTCTTCCACTTGGCAGTCATAGCACCTTTTCCCTTCTGCCGAGCTCTTTACTGACTGAGTAAGCCTACCAACTAACTACTAACAACTGCTTGCATCCATCAAGTTGTGGCACCTAACTTGATGTATTTTCATATTTATAAAGAGAACTATTGAGCTGCTATTTATAGCAAGTGGTGTGTCAGCCCAAATGCTGACATGAAAACATCCTACTGAGTTACAAATCAGCATTAAAATGTCAGGTGTCACTACCTGTGTATGTATTCAAGTTGTCAGCAATTCTTAAATGTTCTTAATTGATATATGACTACCGTCAGCTTAACAGGCATATGTCTGAGGTCCTGGCCTTACTGGGAACATTCCTTCCTCAGCTGCTGCCACAATACCTATGCTGAGATTTGGAAACCAGGGCATCTTACTTCAATTAAACTTGCCTTATTTGGGTCAAATAAACATGGTACTAATGTTTGCGAAGCTGATTGGTAGCTGGTGTTCCCCAATTACTCCTAGGCAATGGTGCATGTTATTACCCAGCAGACCTCTCAGGTCTATCAGCGGCTCATCAATGGTGCCTCCAAAAGTTCCATCGTGAAGGTCCTTGCTGCCACATTCAACCTGTACCAAAACCACTGGTTATGTAAACCACTCCCTACCTTACTTTTCTGTGAGTAGTTGCTTTCTATCACAACTGGTGGCTTCAGTTTTTTAAACAAGGTCACAAAAGAACAGAAAACAATTATGTGTTTCTGTTTATAAAATGGAAACATCATCTTTGGTAAAGAGAAGATAGGTCTCTGTTGTTAACTACTAGAAAGAGAAATTCATCTGTCTGTAGCACTTAACACGCATTTGAGAGCAAGGGTCCCTCTCCATTCCCACTTTTGCTTCAGTAAAATTAAATACTTCCTAAGTGAAACACTTGCATATTACTGTTTGTAACATTGCAGAATAAATTCAAGTTCTCTATCCCTTCTATTTAATGCAAAATCTTCATAATAAAAGCAAAAAAGAACCTTATTTGATTTGCATTAAGAAAATGTATGTCCAAACTTAATTTCAGATTGCAGCAAATAAGAATTTAGAAGTCTTTTGAGTCATACGGCTTTAAATAGAAAGAGACATTTGGGTTATTAAATGGGTTCTTTTTCCAGGCACATTTTCATACTCAGCTTTATCATAAACTATTTTCCTGCAACAAACTTCCATATTTTTCTCAAAACCTCATTACAGCCAACTGTCTGGTAGCAGGCAGAGATCATTTTTGATGTTTTAATAGCATAATTTTTCTTAACCAACAATTAAAAGAATTGAATCACGGCTGCTGAGGCCCTTTTGGTTAAAAACAAATTTCATTCTTTTTCACACATAATGGTTGATGCAGATTTTTCTTTACTTACAAAGTGCTTTAATCTACTCTCTGACTTGCTTTTATGCTTCATCAGGAAGTTTCCAGATGAGAAACTTCTGCTCTTCATTTCACAGTAGCTCATGTTGGCTGCTAAATATACTACAGTACACTGTTACTTGCTTCTGGCAATGGTTGCAAAAATTTTGTGTGGCTTTTAAACCCAGGGATCCAACTAAAATGAGTCCCTTCAGGCAAACACATTGTACTAAGCAGTGTCTTCTGCAAAGGGGCAGAGCAGCAGAAGAAATGGTTTTGGAGTGAGAGAGTCAGGGATTATGTGGACGAAGCTGCAAGAGAACAGAGTTGATGTACAGAGGGGGTGATGAGAAAAGTCTGAGAGAGTGGCAGAAGAGTAATGAGATAGGAAAGGGATTGAGGAGAAAGAGGCAGTTGGAGAAATTATAACTGAAGAGAAGTTCATGAAAGGCTAGTTGGACAGAGATGAGGAGGGAAATCTGCACAAACCAAAAGAAGTACAGAAGAAAGATCTGTATTCTTAAATATTAAGCTCACTCTCAATCGTTCGCTGCATGCAGATGCAGACGTGATTGCAAATACATCATTGCTTTCTGCTCAGGGGCTCAGTTCAAATGAATCCATGTTCTTTACCTCAACAAAGAAGCAGGTATTTCTCCCACTCCCATATGTAAGGGCAGGCTTCTTGTTGCTGAGCCAAAGGCTGTCTGAAATCACAACATAGTCAACATCAGAGAAAAAGCACTGGTTTTCTTCTTGTAGTAACTTTTCTAGCCCCAAAGGCCTTGCTTCTTCCATGCCTTCAATTACAAACTTGAAGTTCACTGGTGTAGCCTAAATGAACATTAGAGAAATCGAGATATGGAACAAGCACTTTCAAAACCAAAAAACTTTAAAATCAGAAGCAGACTGGCTTGTAGTACACACTATGTTAGGAAAAGAAGGACATAGGATATATAATTTGCTTCAGTAGCAAAGGCAGTAATAGATAGATACATGGTTTCCCTGAAAAAAAAAAATTGTTTTCTTCATGTTTTTATCTGCTTTTCATTTTTGAAGGAGAATAGGTAGTATCTTTTTTACTTTGTGTTTTCAGGAGACTTACTGGTCTGTCTCATTAAATTGGCTTTCTCTCAGTGCTATTAAACATTCTAATTGCTTTGGAAATTCGAACTGAGTAATAGCAGTTGCATTGTCACAAAAAATTTCCTGCCTCTTCATTTCCGCTGTTAGTGCCCATGCAGGAAGCACTGGTAGAGGTCCACTGCTGTGGTTACCCCAAAATGTTATCTATGGCCAGAGTTACTCACATGGGGAAAAAAAGGCTGCTGGTGGTTCTACTGTAATTGTCTTTTTAGTACTCATGAATTCATTTGCCTACTAGTTCATGAGGCTGCATTTCCAAGGGTAATTGGAGAACTTTTGTTATTGAATAGCACGAGTTAGAAATGCTGACACTTCCCATAGGAGATGATACAAATTTGAACTCAGTTTCCTGTTCCAATTAATTTTCTCATTACAGGCTTTAAGATGTCTTCTCTTGATTCAATACTCAGCTTAAATGCAGGAACAAATGAGTAGAATTAAATGAACCTATGTTATGTATGGGTGTGCCAACGGTTCATCGAACGACCATAAAAAATTTGGAACAAACTGTTCATGAATATTGTTTGATGGGCTGTGCTGTTTTCTAGGGAAAGACTTCATACGACAAAGATTTCTTTTATTTGCTTGTTAAAATGCCAAAATAGCTGTTATTGATTTGAAAAACTAGAAAGATGCAAAGGCAGCCCCATAACCATATCCACTTCCAACCACTCATCTGTGGGCAAATAACATTTGTTTGCTAGCACTTGAGAGACACTGAGTTCAATTCAGCACTGTCCATGCAAGAAAAACATTAGTTTTCCGGAAAGCTGCTGAAGGATTTTAGAGGCCAAGACTTAATGCTCGGTTTGTGCCATAATGTCATGAAAGAGGCACAGAGCTGTTTCTCAGCTATCTAATAAAAGGTGTCATGCAAGTTCACCGTATAAGATGCTTGCGAACCATGTTAGAATTTTCAGCTGTATGTTGGTTTAGCTTTGCGCTGGGGATACAACTAGCCCAAAATCATTAAATATGCAAACTGAATTAAAGATAACCATGTTGCTCACTGTAGCAATTCAGGCAAATTTTAACTCCTAGAGATATGTCAGTCTCTAAGCAAGTATTTTTGTACTTGGTTAATGCACTCATTCAAAGCACTTGCTTTGATAAATCTAACACATTGTTAAAAGAAGAGCCTATTATGTATGAACGTGTTTAGACACTTACTCTTTTCAAACATACCTGTAAATTGATGGTAACTTGTAGGCAGACAAAACCAAAGATCAGCAGACTGTAACAGCAAAGATGAGTCTTCATGACCTATCTGTCATGCATGTTTTACCATTTTAAAAGCTCTCAAGAGAATAGGGTATCAAAGCTGTTTAATGTTTGTAATACATATTGAATGCTTCCCTCAGAGTGTTTTCCTCTGCAGGGCAATGACAGCAACACCATATTTACATTGCATACAGACTGTTCAAAACAGAAATGCTCACAAGCAGACTCTTACTGGAGTGGGATCAGTGCCTTGGATATAGCATTAGAAATAATACTAATATTTCAAAAATGTTTGTAGTTTGTTGAGACAGAGATGTATCATCTAACTTACAAGAGAGTAAAGATATCCCTCCAGAGATGTTGTAAGAATGATAATAGTAATAATAGTAGTAGTAATAATAATATTAATTCTCTTGATATCTGCTAATTTCAAGGCTTTAAATGTTTCCACTGCATTTATCCAAGCTAGGACAGGTCCTTTATTATCTATTGCTCCACGCCTATAGAGGTTTCCTTAAAAAGAAAAGAGGAAAGTTTTAAAACAATCTTTGAAACTTCTCTTGTCACTTCAATGTAATCAGCAAATTCCTGTTGTCACAGAAGATGTAGTGGTATGTCAAGTAAAGTGTCAGGAAAGTCAGGGTTTCATCAACTTGTTTTAAATAAGGTGACGGGTGTTTCCTAATGGACTGGTACACTTCTCTTTTTTTCCTTTCTTTTATATTGTTGTGGTTTAAAACACTACAGTATTATCAGCATTGTTCTCAGACTGAAGCTGAAACACAGCACTGCATCAGCTACTAGCAAGTAGACCATGACAATCTGTTACAGCTGAAACTAGAACATATGTACATCATGTTGTAGTTTCAGCTACATGCCAGTTTCTGAGCTTCACTTTTGTTCTTAAGAGCTCTTTATTCTCACCAGACATAGTGTGAACATACCTGAAGTGTTTGCACAGTATGCAGCTTCTGTACACATCAGCCAGCCCAGGTAACAAGCAGCAAAAGCCCCACAGATAAATGCCACAATAGTAGCTTGAAGCTACGAGTCTAGGTATGTAACTTGAAGTGTTTGACTGTACAGTATTTACAGGGACAGATTTCACTGTCAGGTACAATGGTAAATTTCTGTGGCAGTCTCCACCAAAGGCATAAAAGTTACCCCACTGTTTGGAACCAGTACCAGCCAATAGGAAAAGGCAATTTAATGTTTGTAGCACTGGTCTGGTAATCAGGATTTCAGGGTTCTTGGGGTCTTGCTCATCTGCTGACCATTTACCCATTTTTGTTCCTTCAGTGAATACAGCTTTTCATGCTCAGCTAGATGAAGTGGAAGGATGTTGTGGGCTGGCTTAGAGACCGAGGGCATGGCTCATTAGAGGCTCTGAACAATCCAGGCTTTGATGAGTTGGAATATATTTCTAACTGTTAAGAGTAACCATAGATAAGAGTAACCATAGATAAGTTAAGCATCGACTCTTGTAAACCCTTATAGTTGCTGCTGAG
>JASSUY010012904.1:44569-64938 GCA_032466535.1 Forpus xanthops | reverse complement strand
TGAGGGTGCACTCAATCCCACTGTCCATGTCACTGACAAAGATGTTGAACAAGACCGGTCCCAACACTGATCCCTGAAGGATACCACTCGTTACTGATGTCCAGCTGGACATTGAGCCATTGTGCACAACTCTGCGTGCAGCCATCCAGCCAGCTCTTTATCCACTGAGTGGTCCACCTATCAAATTGATGACTCTCCAACTTAGAGACAAGGCCACCAAGCCAAAACTAATTATTAATCAAGCCAGTAGAGACAAAGAATTTAAAGCAGTGACAAAATATGAATGGTAATCAGGCACTTCTAAAAAAAACATATTAGATTTCCCCAAACGGAAATGATATAAGTCTGGAAAGAGGACATGCGGGTTATGCAGCCATGCTGGCTTAGTGGAGACTTTGAAGGTCTCAGTCACTTACAGACATATATACATTCACACATACACACACCAGCATGCCTATATTATATTGAGTAAGTAAAAGAAAGAGAAGCTAGCAGTGATTGACATAAATCAAGAAGCTATGACAAAAGTGAGTAGAAAGCTGCAAGGGGAAACATGCAGTAATGAGTACTAGGGACAGCACAGTAACTTGTTTCAAAATAAGAAGCACCAAAAGAAAACTAAGAAAAGATCTGATACCAGATAGGATGTGACAATTCAGGATAGGTACTTAAGAAATAATTGCATTGTATGAGGTATGTACACTGTCTTCTAACAAGAATAAGGGCAGCAAATAGTAAGGGTGAAGGGTACATACTATGATTAGACAACATACACCCATAAGATTTGAAGGAGTTAGCCAGTACGTGCACTTTTTTTGGTGGGATTATTCTCACTTCATTTCAGATATCTCAAAGTTAGGATTCTTGTTTAAGCCAGCCTTTGAGACTCTCTGTGCTGCAATGAATGCTACAGCTGAGGTGACTTATCCCATCCAAAGTTGGATGTAATAATCCTCTCTCAAAGATGTTTGTCAATCTTCATTTACAGTAGGGAGTGTAGGAGGTGTAGCCTGGGATGCATTCCAGGTCTTAAAGTACTGAGGTATGTGACACAATCAACAATTTTTACTGTCATAATTTTCAGTGAGCTTTTAGGGGCTGAAGCACATAATGTACAGTGGGAAGCAAAGCAAGAGGGATTTGTTTATCCTGAAGAGGGAAGGGCAAGGGGGGGGACATATTTCTGTCTTCAGCTCTCTAATGGAGTCTTACAGAGAAGAAGGATCTAGAAAATTCTCTGAGACGTACACCAAAGAAGCAATGGGCAAAGTCTACCTCTTGGGATACTCAGATTACAAATCAATAGTAAAATCTGTATAACATCTGTGTTAAAGCACTGGAAGCAATTTTCAGAGAGGCTGTGGAATCTCTGTCCTCATAGAGACTCAAAATTGGACTGGACAAGGCACTGAGCAGATTTTGAAGTTGGCCGTCCTTCGAGTTGTGAGTATTGGAGAAGTTGACATCCAAAGGTCCCTTCCAAAAAAAATTTCATGATTCTGTGATTTCCCAATATAGCTGTACATCTGACAGCTTGCCATACATCCTGAGAGAAATCATGACATGACATGGGCTTAGCTAATAAACAATTACGTTAGGAAATATAAATTAGGCAAATCAACAAGGTTTTATGGGAAACAGATCCTGTCAAACTGACTTGATATCTTCATTTGATAAAATTACCAGCTTGGTGGCTAAAGATAATCTTGTTGATGTAACAGACTTCTGTGAGGCATCTGAGTTTGCCCTGCAGGATGTTTTAATTAAAAAACTAGAAAGACACAAAATGTGGTTGGCCTTCATTCAACAACTCAGATATGGCTGACTCGTGCGACTCAAATGAAACTGTAAAACATAACACTCTTATGAAGAAAATGCATTTGTGGAAAGGCTCAACTGGCATCTATTTCCATCCCACTATTCTTGAAGGATCTCAGCAAGTAATACCTGCAACATTTTCATAGGGTTCATAGTCTTAAGAAGAAAATTTAGCTAGGGAAACAGAAGATGATAAATAGTGAAGGTTGGTCACTGGTACAGACTGCCTGGGGTAAGCCAGCAAGATCAACAGAAGAAAACACAATGCCACACAGGTTAGATGCATCCATCTGTAAAGCCACCCATCTAGGCACAAAAAGTGTAATGAAGTATATGTACAGGACAAAGGATTACACACATAGCAGCTACAGCTTTGGTAATTATTTGAGGGCCTCTGTAGACATGGTGTCAAGAAAGGAAAATACAATTTCTGGAAGTAAAAAAAAGGAGACACTGAAAATAAATAGAAGAGCTAATAGATAGCTGTATTTGTCATCAGCGCAACCACAACTGAAGTGGAGTGTTCATATTCAGGGTTAGCAATTCAAGGCAGTATACAGATAACTTGCAGAGGGTTAATGGTATAGCTGCTTGGTTAGTTACATTGGAAAACATTCCTCAGAAGGAAATAATTAAGTTTAGCACATCAAGAGACTTCCAGAATCCCACTGAAGAGGTAGCATCATCCTTCAAAGACATCTACATCTGTTCTCTGCCCACTGTGGAAACAATGTCGCTTATGACAGGTGCTATATAATCTGCTCTTAGAAATATTCCATCGACCATGTTGCAATACTAATGCATAAAAGGCAACTGCAGTGTAGAGGAAATAATTTGTGCTCTTCATTTGCTGAGGCAAACCAAGATAGCATGATTTAAAAAGTTGTGCAGCATCTCCTCACTTCTTTAGACTGAAAACCCCAATTTTTTCCACATAACTCTCATTTTTGAATACTCTGACAGCCCTTAGTACTCATCTCTGGACTCTGAACATTAATTATTTCTTAAGAAGTGAAGTGTATCAGAGATGACAATGACCTCTGTCAGAGATGACAAAGACCTCTGTGTGGCTTTACCATTTAAGCAGAATATTTTGAACGCAATAACCCTTTCTATATAGCTTAGTATAGCATTTGAATTTTTCTCTAGTGACCTGCCATTAACTGTGATGACTAAATACTGTGGTGTCATCTCCATTAGTGGAAAAAGATCATTAAGAATGAACTCTTTTTTATTTTTTTTTTCCCTTCTGTGTTGTTTGCTAGTACAAATCAGAATTACTCAGAGAACTCAATTATATATATTAATTAAATGTAGATAATAATACAAGAAGATAACGGTGACCAGCATGGACACAAAAATAAGAAGTCTCATAAGCCATGAATTGAAAGTGCAATCTCTCATTATTCCAAAAGCTTGGGCACACAAGATAACACCCATTTGTTTAACCAATAACAACACTTAAAACCTCAGGGCTAGTATATCTGTAATCCATGAACAGGAAGAGCAATACACAGGAATTATGACTTAGTTCACGTTGCTCCTGAGCAGCCAGGTAAAGCAGAGGCCACACAGTCAGCCCATCACTGACCTGCTCTTCTTTAATGCACTTTTTTCACTAGGAAATCCTTTCCTCCATGCTTCCTGTGCTCTCCTGGTCCTAGGTGTGTTACAAAGCAGAATGGAAAATTCATATGATGAGGAGAAGATATACAGGCCTTTCTGCATCCAGCAGTCCACCCAAAATTACAACTCAGGGACAGGAAGGGGATGATATCATGTAAATGAAAGACTAATACTTCTAAAGGTATGGAAAAAAAAAAAAAGTTGCGATTTTATCTGATCCAAATGCATGGTGCAGGCTCAAAAGCCAGAAAGCAAATAATAATTAAAAAAAAAAAAAAAAAACCAAAAAAAAAAACCACAAAAACAACAACAAAACCAACCCTGCATTTCTAGCTCAGAAGTATACATATTTCTTTATCTTCTCCCTCCCGCTTTCTCTTAATCCTGCAAACTGGGACAAGCTGAAGCTATTCTCTCCTCTCTTGCTTCTACAACACTTTTACCTGCCTCATATAATCTGTGTCAGAGCTGCATAACCTATGAAGTTACTTCCTATGGGGCAGAATAACCCCAATTTCTTCAAGCAGAAGAGGGGGCTGTCTCTTTATCTTACTATTGGATATGCAAATGTTTGTGTCCCACACATATACCAGCTTTCTTTACCAAATTCTGCCTCCTCCTTGTGCATCTTTAACATGTCAAAGCTAATGCAATGGCTCTGACACATGCCTTGTTTCTTCCCTCATTCCTTGCTGCAGCTCCAGCAGTGCCAGAATGGAAATAATGCAGGCAGGAGGGAGCCAGGATAATTTTGGGTGTGGAGAAAATGTAGTCAAGGTGATTCAGAGAGGAGTAAGTCATGACAGAGTGTCTGCCTGTCTGTCTGTATGACTGGTGCTGAGGAGACCTGTGGACAACAGGAAGGTTATTCAGCACTTCCAGCTGTGGAAATCTGCTTGCAACTTTGCCAGGTTTTCATCATTGATGCTGTAATTGCCAGTGGATGTCTTGCTTCAGGATTGTTATGTATGTGTGTATGTGTATGCATGTAAATGCTTATTTGTTCATATGTATTTGTGTATGTGTTGGCCAAAACTTCCTAGTTACTTGCAAGACAGAGATGTTTTGGAGTAATTGCTTGGACTCACAGCATTGATTTGCAATGTGTCACTTATGCTAATTCACTTGACTTAGACTAAGCTATTCCAAGAGTTTCCCTTAACATGATTAAAGGCACTACTGGCAATAACCAATGACAGAAAGGCACTGATATATAACACCCTATCATTGACAATTCTAGTGTCAGAAAAAATGGCAATTATTCTTTCAAAAGACCTCACTTCCTATGCTACCCATCAGGCATTTGATCTGTAGGAGCAGTTGTGTTTACCAAAAGCAGTGCAACTTTTTATACCTGGATGTCAACATCCACTCAAATGTACCACATTATTTTAATAGAAAATCTGGACTTTCTCAGTAGTCTGTCAACATTTCTTCGATTTTATCACCTGAAATCTCCACAGTCATTGCTCCCTGAGCTTAGGTCTCTCACAACTCCTAGGATGACTATGCTCTTGATATGCCATCCCTATCAATCAGTGGTGCGCTTTACCTTCCTCCCACACACTCCTGAACCATAGCTGAGCTGCATGTGTGGTGTCTTCATGGGGAGCAGAGACTTAGGAAGACATTCCTGAAAGATCACCACTCAAATGCAGCTGTTACAGAGAGAAAGCCACAAAGCAAGTAAGAGAATGTTTGGATGGAATACATTCAATAATGATGAGTAAAGTAAAAAAGGATTAGGATAAATGCAGTATTGAGCTGTTCTCTGTATTCAATCATAGTACACCATGCTTGTATATGGAGAAGGCAGCAAGAATCACGCTATTAAAGACCATGATGTTTGGCAAATCCATAAAAGGATGCCTGAAGCTGGCTGTCCACTCCTCAGATGTCAAGTGGTTAACCTTAAAGCCCCCTCACTATAGCTGGTATGCTCATATAGAACAAGGAATATTGTTTGTCTAAATGCAAGGTCTAAAAGATAATTTCCCTTGGCTCTAGTTCCTGTTTGCCTCAAGTAGTAAAATTCTTGATCTTCTAGGCTTACTGGAAATAAAATACGTAGTCCTAGTGGATGAATTAAGCAGTTATTAAACATATTGGGTAAAAATTTCAAAGCACTGATTTATATTTATAAAATCCAGACTCACTACTGTTATCCTGCATTGGATCATTTCCCTTGGTTTGAAACCTCCATCAGTGGTACCTTTTGAGCTCTCTGCATTTCTAATGAGATAGGAGCCTTGCAACCTACCTCTCGCAGGCATTTAGAAGAGGTATAATAATCCATAGGACACAGAGAAGGTGTAGTCTTGATTTAACCTCCCCTCTGAAATCACAAGTGAAAGTATCATCTACATTACAATTTAAGGCTTGGATCTCATCTTGCTTGGGTTTGAATACTGTTCAGACCTGAGCAACTGCAGAGTGAAAGTTGGGAATGCTGCCCATGAAAACAAGTACAAAGGACTGGGACTCATTCAAGAGCAGCTCAGGATTGCACAGGACACAGAGCAGACAATAACAGATACTTTGACCAAATTACCTTCAGACTACTCCATATTTTAACATATTTCTTGAATATGTGGCCAATAGGCATTTGAAATCCATTAGGACAGAAAAAAAATGTACTTGAGACTAACTTAAATCTATTTTTGTAGGATTTCTGCACACTACAGTTCTCAATGCACTTACCTGACAGGCTGAAATTCTGATTACTGCCTCTAAATAGACATTGGCCTCTCTGAGGCTCAGCTAGCTTAACTAAATTACTCTACAGTTTCCCATCACCTGAAGGTGAAGGCAAAGACACAGTGCCATCTCAGAAGCTGCCTTGTGTTTGTGGCATAGATAACCCCACCATCACTGGTTGCCATCACCTAGCTCAGACTTGCTGCTATGAGTGATATATCTTTTTTCCAGGACCTGGTGCAGAAAAGGGCCATGTGTTCATGACTTTCTCATCATCAACAAAGAATGGATTGCCCTGTGACAAGCTATTCCTGATGTTTGTTCCAGGCCACAGACTTTTGTGACTCACTCTATGCTACCAACTTAACTTCAAGAGAAAATAGCTCAGTTGCTGGAAATCACAAATGCTTGTTTTACAAACCTCATTGCCTTCAGACCAGAGCAGAGATACTGACTGTGGCTTAAACAATGCGCAAAGGATTTAAGTTTCTTGCTAAGCAATCCACAACCTCCTCCCCACAAAAAAGTCATACCTTTTCCATATGTGTGTTACGTGTTTCATATAATTTATTGCACACATGGTAAAAATATATCTGACAATATATAAAATGCAATTTTTAACAGAAAAAAAAAAAGAATTGGCCCATTGTCCTGCTGTTTAAACTATGGGACACCACACAATATACGTTAAAACTATAAGAATATGTCGAAAATATTTTATGTCATTCCCTGTAATATATTTGAAATATCATGATAGCTGTTATAGGCTGTAATATGTTCCATATTGTCTGATATGTTCTAAATGTGTGCAATACATTTCATGAAATACATGGCAAATGAAAAAGTGAACGAACATTTTCCCTTTGCTTAAACTGAGTACAATAAATAAATTTATTTGACAATAATGAAATAAAGAAAATAACTTGTTTATTCCTAACGTCTTTTATGTTTTTATTAATTGACGTATGGGTAAACAGGCTTTTACTTATAGTAAGCAAGAATTTCATAGAAACCATGGATTTACCCCAGTAAAAATATTCTTCAAATGCACAGTGTACATAATACTCAGTGATTTACATAACCCAGTGAAAACAGAAAATAGAATGAAACTAGACAATCAGTCACATTTGCAGAAGCCGCTTTACACATATTTCACTGAAGCCATAAAACTGTTTGATGAAAATCGTCATTCACACAGATGGCAAAAACAAGCATCCCCCACCCAAAAGCCCAATGTATTGTTACCAGTTGCCTGACATATTGTTGTGCTGAAGGACTTAGAATATTATGTTCCATTCCAATGCAAAAATAGAAAACCATAGTACTGAGAGATGGAAAAGATTTATTAGCTTCCCTTTCTTCTCTTTCCTAGCAGCCCAATCAAGATGATTTCCCATTGTATAAAACACTGAAAATTTTCCCTGTGTTCTTATGCTTCCAGTGCAATACAATGTGAGGGTAGAAAGGAGGACCAGCTCCAAACATAGAGAAGGCAGCATCAGAGGAGGCAGCAACGTGTTCTCTATGTCCACTGGTGACAGGAGAAGTATCAGGAGCTTACATTGCCACAAAAGAGGTATGAGCTAGATATTAAGAAAACTTCAAAGAGGCTGGATATTAAACCTCACAGGCACACTACCTGGGAGTTTGGGGCACACTCTTTTGTTGGAGGTTTCACATGCCAGGTAGAATACGTTATCAAAGGAAGTGATACAGGGGAATGGACTGTGATATCACTGAAGCCTCTTCTCCCTCCGGCCCATTCAGGGATTATCAAAATTCAACAACTGCTATGTCAGGAGAATATCTTAGGCAATCTAATTTGCAGAAAGATATTTTCATAGTCATTGTTTTAGGGTAGGAATTTTATCAACTCTGCTAGAGCCAGACATGATGCAGAAAAGCTGCTGAATGTGAAAAGAAATATCCACTTCAACAGAGAGAAACAATAATTTTAAGGCTTATACATTTGATTCAAAATTTGGCTGATTCTGGCTGACTCCACCCATTTCCTCACTGCTTTCTTGCTTACTTGGTCTTTAAAATGCTGTTCCAGTGTTGCACTACCCCTAGTCTCTACCTAGCCTAACAGCATAAGAATTTTTCTTCACAACGCTAACATGTAGCAGTGGGCAATGTGATTCTGGAACTGACTGGTTGCTCTCACGTTCTTTTGCAACACAGTTGTCCATTTGACCATTCCTTGAGCCCAGCTTCCTCCCAGCCCTCAGACTTCCTGGTTGTTCGTTGGAATGTCTGTTAGATTAAAAATCTGCTACTCATGTGTCTACGGATCAGTAGTTAAACCCAAATGTATGCTCCTGAGCAAATATGCTTTTGTTACGCTGGAAATGGACTACTCTGGGACTATTGACACCTACATCTCTGCAACCAGAATTTGAAGAAATGGTCCATGATTTCTTTGTGCCTCAGTTTCCCTACAAATGCCAGAAAATAAGGATACCTGTGATTTAAGTGGGGAGGTGAAATTGTAAGATCATTTCTTATTTCATTGTCCAAGACAGAACACTACCTGTTAGCCACTAAAATGCAAAATACTCTAAACGTCTGAAAAAGACCATTATCCTAATTCTTTTTGAAATGCAGTCAAAGTCCAATGCTGAATTTTGTCCAGATTTAACACACTTTTATGTGCTTACAGTTCATGAAAAGTAACAGGGTCTATGCACATGTTTAAGTGCCTTGCAAGACAGAGAAAATTTTATGCACGTGGTGATACTTTGGTGATAGCCCTTCCCCTGTCTATGTTATGATAGAATAGTTGGGGTTAAGCAACTTTGAACCAATTCACATTTTAGGGGCTGCGATATACTTATCTGCCCAGTGAGTCATGATTTCCTTGCTGTTAGCTATTAATAACCCTTGGAGGAACTTTTCAAGCTGATAACCATTTCCTATCATTTTTGGCATTTTAAACATGTTTCTATTTTATTTTCCCATTTCTCCCAGTCCCCCAAAGGCAGCCAGATTCCCAGAACCCTTGTGGAGTAAAGAGATTGCTTCCTGCCCTTCCCATCCTCCTGCTTCCTCCACCCTTTCCAGGCCAATAAAAGGACTTTAAACTATTGAGGTCATCTTTTTCTTTTTTGGTTCTGTTCTGGTTTGTGATTTTTAATGTGTTCAGTTACTTAGTACATTCTCATTTTCCGGGCCAGGCCAGTATCTTCTCAGTAGAGTACATGTAACATGAACCAGTGAACTTCTTTCAATATTTAGTGCCAGTAATAGCCCTTAAAGCAGTATGTGTGCAATAAAGCAGTATACAAATAATTATATTCAACCCCACCGAGGGTTAGAGTTCAAAGATAAGAAAGTTGCCCCTCTAGTTTACTCAAGTGCTGATTTTTGTAGATGACACCCTCACTTCTTTATATAAGAACAGGAGTGTATGAAGCAGCCGAAAGGACCAGTCCATGAGGAGGTAGAATAGAGAGTGATTTCACTTTGCAATTACAGTTCTAAACTAAGCATGAAACACTCAGTCTAGGGTAATCCTCAGTACACTTTTTCCTGCTCAGGATAAGCTTGCTTCCTGGAGCTAACAGTCTTCTTTACAAAGGGGAATTTCAGCTTGTGGACATGTTCAGAGTAAGGAAAAATCTCCACTATTTCTTGCAGCCTTTGAGAAATCCAGTGATGTCTCTTTTGTCTAGACCAAAACAGGGAAACATGTTAGCGCAATGCCCCTGAAAAATGCAAATGGCAGAGAAGAAAATCTAGAGGGATTATCAGGACTGTGCTTTAAACACATTCCACCTCACAGATGTATAGGAGAGAGAATGAGGGAAAAGACAAGGAAAGCCCAGGGTGAAATAACTTCCAGATGCAGCCCCTGTCCTGATGCAGCCAGATCCCTGCTGTCTCTCCAACAGAGCATCTCAGCCTCTCAGAGCTCATTAGGATCTAAAAGAGGGTCATAGACAATAACTGTGTGCCTTAAGTCTTGTCCATCTTAACCACCATCTTGTCTCAAGCAATAGAATGCAGCCTATGCTGGCAGGGCCCAGTAATTAGCGGGCTGTGTTTCCAGCTGGTTTGCAGGCACATGGCAGGTTAAACAATAAATAAATCAGATTAGGCTAAAATCTGTTAAGCAAGAGTGGTTCTGGCATTCAAAACCATTTCTTCAAAGCACTGCAGATCAGTGCTCAGGTTTTATTTTCCAAAGCCTGTTATGGGTATGGCTACATGGTACTTTGCAGATGGACACAAGATCATTTTGTCTGAGCTTTGAGTAGGAGCCATGGATTGGCTTTAGACCAGAAGCAATATAACCTCCTGAGAAGGCAGGTATATGAGCTCTGGTTGGCTTGTGGCTAATCCAAGGCCTGAATAGAGCAGTCTGCTATCATATGCAGAAGGAATTTTCCTTGCATGACCTGGGGAAATACTTGTGCTCACTTGCAAACCTCAGCCTCCATCCAAATGAATCTTACCAGTTCTAACTGCCCTGTGCACTTTCCTGCAAAATTGTTTCACCAGGAGATCAAGGTCTGTGCATGAAAAAAATATGGGTTATTTCTTTGTTAAGTAAAAAAGTCATTGCAATTTATGTGTAACGAGGAGAGGAAAGATAACACAAGCTTTTAAAAAATAAATAAATGTTTCCTATTCCTCTGGGATCCAGAAATTTGGGAAAAAGTGAACAAGGAGCTCTGTCTGCATTTCAGTGGAGTTGACTCTGCTCTCACCTATCTGACATGACCCTGCTCTTGCTGGAGCAAGTGCTTCACCTTGGTGAAGACCACAAATCACTTTCACCTGCTCTCTCTAACAGCTACTCTAGAAATTTCAGCCCACAGTCCCTTACAACTGCAACTCAGCCAAGGGGAGAAAAGAGTTTGAGATGCCCCAGGTGAGCACACCAGCTAGCAGCAAAAGGACATGCCAAAACCTATCAAGTACTGGAGCTTCTGGGAAAAAAAGCCACAGTATACAAAGAAGCTCCTGGGGAAATACAAGGGTTACATTAAGTAGAAAGAGGGTACTTTATTTCTGCAAACACTTAGGAAACTCTAAATCATAGAAAATACCCTTTTACTTTGCTTTTGCATAGCTTTCGCTGTGGCAACATGTACTAGGCCCAGACTTCTTGTGCTCAGAGCTATATCAACTTAGCTGAGAAAGCTGGTCCCTGGCCACAGAGCATACAATGCCATGACACTACAGAAAAAGGGACAAGAAACACTGAAGTGAAAGAGATCATAGGCAACCCATCTTGATTCTGCTTTCCTTCTTAGCATGATTGAAGCAAGCAAAAAATTTAGAAAGGAAACCTGATGATGTTTCTGTAACAGTCAAGACACTACTTGGCGTTACCCCATATCCCTCATTTTCCACGTTTCCTCACATTTTTTTCCACGTTTTAATGAAACTTTCACCAGAATTTACCAATTCTTAGCAAGGTGAAATGACAGTGGTATAAAGCAAAATTTTTCAATGCTGAGGCTGCAAGCAGCTTCCAAGCTATTCAATTTCTTTCCACATACCTCCTGACTGCCTCTTTGCTTTGGTGGAAAAAAATTGAGAATCTGTCAAATCAAAACATGCAGTGCACTTTCCCCAGAGAAAAGAAATGCATCACAGTTAGTGTGTTTCTTATAGAAGACTTTTCAACCTTTTCAGGGAGTGTTTTGTCTCCCAGAGTGGAGGGATCTTTCTGTGTTCATAGTACCTCACTGGCCAGGCACATTGCTTTAGTTAAAAGTTGTTCTACCCAATGGAATAAATATACCCTTAAAATTATTTTCAGATGGAAATAGAAGGTTCTCTCTCACTCTCCCCTACCTCTTCCTCCCCCATTACCCCTGAGAATATGCACCATAGGCTACATTTAGAGATGGTGAAAATTTGTCATATTTTTATCTGGTAGAAAATCTGTCAGAAGTCCCAACTTACCCAAGACTTATTTTTTTTTTCCATAAAAAAAGCTTCACTTTTTTATTTTTTCCTTTAAAAAAAAAAAAAAAACAAAAACAAAACAAAAAAAAAAAAAAAACAAACAAAGAAAAATAGTTTCCTTGGAGGAGAGAAGGAAGCTGCTTCAGAGCTCAGCTGCTTCAAGAGCTCATTCTCCATCTCTGCCAGGATGGCTGTAGTCTTCCCCTTTTCTTCCCAATAAGTGCAGGAAAGGTTTGTCACCAGCAGAGACATGCTCAAAGACACAAGACCATCCTGATGCCGTCGGTACTTAGCAGCCAGGGAGCTTGTGTCTTACTTGGTCTTGCCACTCTGATAACTAGGGACAGCCTGGGATCCCACCCTTCCTTCTTATCATTGGCCAATTCTGTGCTTATCTGGCTGTGTTTAGGACAAGTCCTTAAAATATCTTTATCAATGACAGATCTAGCAGTGGTTGATGGAGATAATTAATGGGTTTGCAGTGAGAGCTGGGCTAATGCTAAATCTCCTCTCACTCAACTGACCCCAAAAAATAAAACTGGTGAAGCACGCACTCACAAATCCCTTGATTAGCCAATGCTAACATATCACATTACAACTGTTAAGAGGAAGATGTTAAATAAGGTTAGTATTCATCCACTGAAGTGAAAGAGACAATATTAAAATTTTCAATTTAGCCTGGCTTTTAGACATTAAGTTAAATTCCAGAGACACATGAAAATGCACATCTAGCCATAGAACCTTCTGTTTATAAATTGTTTAAAATCTGTGACATAATCCTGATTTCCTTCTATTTCTCCAGGTCCTTGAAATGAATAGGCTAACTCTGAATTGCACTTGGCCAGAGGTTGTACTTGCAAGCAGGCAGACTTGCTGTTTGAACAACTGGGCCAGAGATTAAGGACCGATAATTTAGTGATGTCTTACCAGATCTGGTCTTTCTCATTTCCCACTTAACACTCTTGATCTTTCAACGCAAGATGAAAATCAGCTTCTACTCTTAACTTCTTGCAGTCAAGAATGGGATGGATTCCTTTCTTTATATCAGTCCACTTCTGTGCACCAGCCAGCTGGACTGGTATGCCATATATCTTCCTTGCTTATTCCTTCTCTTTTCTTTCTTTGCCATTTTCCCCAGCTGTTTGTCTCTGACAATTCTGGGGACGACTCAGGAAAAGGAGAGGGAAGATCATCAGTAGAATGAGTGCTTCACTATGGTATCTTTATAGTATTATACTAAGAAACAGCATGTTACCCCATAGACATCCCCAGAATTATTGACAGGAGTTAGAGTCCCATTAGGGCCTTCTTCCCCTCTAAGCTGTACGTCAGCTTTTACTTTGACCATGGTCTTACATTCACAACAGAGAGAGTTCCCATTAAGCCTGACTGAAATGGGAATAAGGAGAAAGATTTCAATTTCCTTCCTTACTCAGATTGCTTCAGGACAAAACTCCAAGATTTGTTGAAAAGGTGGCTCCAATGGCTTGTGCTTTGGGTTTTCTCCTTCCCAGCATGAAGCAAACCCCTGCATCTCAGCACAGAATGTGTAGCAAGAAGTTTTAAGAAGTTTCATGTCAGAATCCGTCAACCAGAGACAATTAAAATCCATAGTCATTGTTGACTGCCATGAATAGAGTGCATTTTTAGGATGCAGAAGTAGTGGCTGGCTCTGCATGAGCTTCGTGTTTCTTCAGCGGTTTGGAACATTGCATTAGGCTGCTAGAAATAAATGAACCTCTCCTTTTCCATTTTTTCTTTTTCTTATTTCAAAGATAAAATAACATTTGGAGATTCTGCCAATGATAAAACACTTCTTGCAGGGGCTCTTTGAAGCTTCCGAGTCTGCAATTTAATGGCACACCATTGTTTAGAGCTGGTTAGTGATGAAAATAGATAAATAATCATCACCACAACAAGCATGTATCTTGCTATCTATGGTGCTCCAGTGTCCCCTCACTGAGAACAATACCTTAGTTGTTCTGTGTCATCTGACTGATCCTCTCCTTTTGTCTCCATCTCTCTTGGATGCATGTGTAACGTGGCTCTATTTGAAACCCTGTCAGTCCAAGCAAAATTAATGCTTGCATGGGGGTGCAAAGCTGGCTCCGGACAATATCAGCTTTGAAAGCCCTGCCTTGTCTCCACTCTAGGGATGGGTGCAGGAGCCACTTGGCACATTATTCCATTATTTATTTATTTATTTATTTATATTTGAATGTCTCGGTTCTTTGGAAGCAAGCATTGGCTGCAGGCCCACAGCCAGATGGAACTGAGCTGCTTTCTAAGAAAAACATGAACAAGGGAATTGCATTTTCATGTAGTAATTTATTCATGGGGGTATTTATTTCCAGTGCTCTTTTTTCACCCTTTCGGTCCTCCCCCACCTCTGGAATTTGGTGTACAAAAGTCAAAGAAGCTCCCAAACTTCTGTTGTTGCTGGTTTGGTTTGCATCTGGCTTTAATACTAAAAGATTTGGGGCAGACAGCTCCAAAAAGGGAAATCCACAGATTGGTCAGTGAAAGCAGTGGCAGATTGCATCATGGTGTTCTGGTCCACTGAGGAAGAAGAGAAATATGTCTTTCGAGTAGCTTTGTTTCATAGCTTCACAATCCTTTCGATTCTGGTGAGTTTGCAGATAAGTTCTGTGAGGGCTGTGAGGGGCTGGTCTGGATCCATTAACTCGTTTCATCCATCTAAATTTACGAAGAGCCATCAAGTGGTAACTTTATGTCATTACCATGTGGGCTAAATTAGAAGTGAATGTTGAAGGCTCTCTATGGAATTTTTGCATCCTAAAGAACTAATTCCAATTCAGTACAGGGACCAGCACCATTCAAGCCAACAGTATTAGCCTGAGTTATATCCTCTAAAGATTACACCCAGTGTGTCTGTTCTCCTGGGTGCGCAAACATATTTCAAAAGCCCAAGCAAAACAGCTGTGTTTTCTGAGTCAACTGTTCCTCTTTCTGGTTGAAAAAACTCAGAACATTCCCAAATACCTGCTACTCAATTGCCTCAGCATAGAAGCTAGGTGAGAAGGGATGCAGTCCCTTCCAGAGCAGGAACATAGAAATGCTCATAATCAGCTTGAAGACATGTCTTCATTCCAACAACTACAGAAAACATAAAGACCAAATGTATCTGGTTTTCCACTTTTTTTCAACAAACAATTATTATGAAATACACCTTTTAATTCTTTGGAACTTCTTGAAAAGGGATTAATCATAAAATAAAACACTGTATCTTTAAGGTGTAGCTTATCAAAACTTACTGCATGTGCAGGCTTTTCTTTAGAATTTCGATGTGTGTCCTGACTTCAGAGCAAATAAATCTTGAGCATTAAAAAAGCATTCTCTCACTCAGTTTTACATCTCTCTGGATAGTGGGGAGGAAAGATTAAACAAGCATTATAGGTTGATTTATCTTATTTCCATCATGCTCTGCAGAGAGTGAGGAGGAGCAATTTTCCCCCTATAAGCAACACACTGTATTTATGACCACTACAAAGTGCTTTCTGACTTTCTCAGGGAGGAGGAGCAGAGACATATGTAGCAGCAAATTTCTTTGTGAAAAGATTAAATAAACTTAGCCTGATATTTTTTCTGCAGTTCTTTCTCTAACTGAGATGGTCAAAGATATCAGCTGAGCTGAAGAGATAATGGGTCACCACAGCTTATAAAATACCATAAAATACTAGAATCAAGACATTTTCTTCACTGAAAAGAGCTGAGCAATATGTGAAACTCCTGCTCACACAGATCAGCTGGCTGATATCTAATTACCCAGACATTGTGCAAGAGTTGATAGTGTTCCCTTCACTGCCTTAGAGGCACTGATCTTTAAAACTCATCCCCTATAGGTTTTGAGTTCAGAGGGTGCAGCACGCCTACTGTTGCAGGATGCTGCAGTCCCAGCCAGACTGCTCTCTCCCAAGCTACTACTTCTCCTTCCTAGATCAGGTTGCAGGAATAAAAGTACAAGAGATGGTTTTAGGATTTATTTTGTGTTTGTTTCAGGCATAAGGTATTTGCTGTTGCAAAGTGCATGACTCCAAGGAATGCTCCCGCCACTGCTGTCAACTTCTATGCTACAGAGTGACAATATAGTCTGCAAACACATTTGAGGGTAGGTGCCTTCTCAGAACTGGAGGAATTAAATTTGTAAAGGTTCTTCATTTCCAAAGGTTACCTTTTGCTCACCATTTGTTTCTAATCACTCAGTTGCTGGTTTAGAAACAAACAAGTGCCAGGAAAGAACAAGTAGACAGAGTGGTTTGAAGGTAAAAGGGCAGAATGATCTCATGCACCTGGAGTTGATAATAGTCTCTGGTTTCTGGTGCTGAGCAGTTAATTTTGGGGTTGGGGTTCATCCAAGTAGTTTAGTGGAGAGACATAAGGTATATTTGTGTACCAACTGAGCAGCCTATACATTTAGGGCAAATGTAGCCGAAAAGGCAGTTTTGCTTTGAATGTAATATTTATGAATATTCCATACTTAGCCAAATAACATTATTACATGTTGCCAAACTCCTGAAGCATTTACTATTCTAATGCAACCGAAATCTGGAAAGCCTCCCTAATGCTACCTTATAGTACACTCCTAATTTAACTTGCAGGAGCCATTTTTCAAATACAATGACTTCCTGTAATTGGTCTCTCTGCTGAGACTATCAAACAAGTGAATAAAACAACACTAACGATAATGGTAATTTTCATAACATTGATATCTCCCCTACAGTCTTTTAGCTTACATCCATTTAAGAGGAGAGTCAAATAGAAGGTGAAGAAGTAATATTTCTATGAAATGAGAGAGCGATAGACAGAGACATGTGCGGAAGAGCAGCACAAAGAGTTAGCTGTGCATGTAATGTCCTCAGCAACAAATAAAAAAAAATTACATATTAGCAAAAAAAAAAAAATAATTCCAGAATACTTTCTGTTATTTTCTCCAGCTTTTCAAAAAGAGAGGTTGTTGGTTTATTTGTTGGGTTGTTGTTTTTTTTTTTCCTTTCCCTTTGTTTTCTAGCTAGCTGATTTGTATGCAGTTTGAGAGAGGAAAGTAACCTTTCTTTGACATATTCTTCAAGGATGCATTAGCAGTCATCAGATCAACGACACTCCTTCTCCAACAATGAACTTTTTTGTCTCCAGTTCATGAAAAATAATTCACAAAAAATTAAAACCAGAAGCATTAAAGCACATAATGTTGTTAATAAAACCCTTTTCTTGACAGACCTTGTGAAAAATCAAGCATCCTTAGTAGTGTGCTTAAATTTCTCTCCCTAAGAAAGGAAAGCAGATTTCAGCAGCCTTTTTGGACATAAAAGTTTGGAAAGTGGATTGATCAGTGCTGGTGCCTGTAGCAATTATTTAGGACAATGATGATTTCATCGAGGTACATCTTGGTGTCTTAGTTTACGCCTGTGTGCCAACAAGGAAATAATAGCACTGTAAAGAATATAACCTGTATGCAACATTAATGAACTACATACAATATTATGTCCCCAGAAGATTATGTGTCATTCCAGAAAGAAGCAGAAGGAACTGCTTATGACCTACAGTCCTGTGGAAACAACAGTGGGCAATATATAAACTAAAATTTCTGACAAAACAAAGGAAAACTCTTCCTAAAACTATCCGAACTTTACAGATACCCACTCTAAAACAGATTCATAGTGCTTAGGACTAGCAAGGTGAGACTTCAGTTCTGGAGCTCTGAAGACATTTCCTTGTATTTTACCTCTGGGAACAGCATGGCATTTTATTATGTCTTCTAAAACAGCTGTGTGAGACTTCGCTACCTGCTAGCAATTGCAGCAGTGTGGTGTTCTGTGTGCAGAGGCCACTCCTGCTACGACCCCCTTGCAGATGCAACCTGTCACTGCTTATTCTAAGCCAGCTGCCAGGTTTAACCCTGCTGCCTCCTTTCTGCTCTTTCATCTCCTGCAGCTGGAGTAGTCATTCATCTAATAGCCCTGTCCAAGAGCTAGCATTTTTCTGTCCACCCAGATGGCAAAAATATCCTCTTCACTGTCTCTGTCTTCCCATGGTGAAGCCCCATTTTGTGTGAGGGAAACAATGGGAGCCACCACATTAGAGGTTATTTCTCATGGAGATGCACAGTCTCAATTTCTTGCTCACATAGGGGGAGTTTTTCTCCACCTTCTGAGAACTTTAGGACACAAGTGGATCTGTCTGCAAAATCCCCCCGACCTCTGCACTGAACAAAAATAAAACAGTGAATGTGAATACCTTCTCTTGCACCTAGAGGAACTGTACTTTCTAAAAGCCCTCACGACCATATCTCTAACATGAATTTCCTGGAGCAACACAATGTACCATGGTGGATTAGATAACTACTCCCACCAGCCCTCATTTTTCATGATTGTTTTGCATCTTTGTAGGAATCTCCAGTGCTGAGGTTAGAGGTAGTTCTTTTTCCTTGTCTTCTCAAGTCTGTAACCACAAGATGCCACATTCATTCCTTTCCTGTGGTCTATCTGCAGATCGCATCCAGGAAAGAGCTTCCAGCATCCCGGCATATGAAAGTATAGACCAAGCTTCCTTCAGTTTCCCATGTCTTTCTGACAAGGAGAAAGCTTCCTGGATTCAAGTCTCTATTTTGATTCCTCACCCTTAAGATGAGAAGTGGTAAAAGAGTTATGGATCAAAATTACTCTATGGTGACTTCACCACAGCAGCTTTACTCTCATAAGTCACCACAGCCTGCAGATAAAGGTTTTTCACAGTTGTACTGTATCATTTGAGCTAAGTAAGAAGGAAAGGAATACAAGAAGGAAAGGAATCCAACCTTACAGTTGAATATGTCCCTTCTCACCTCTGCTGAAAAAGTCACGAATAGCATAGGCTGGAGGGAGGAGATGCAGAAAAGTCCAGCAGGAAAAAGCAGAGAACAAGCAGGAGAAGCTCAGCGTCCAAGGGAAGAATAATCTCTGCCACCTGGAGAAGAACAGCAGAAATAACCACCTTTGGGGCCATGTGACTTTGCTGTAAGTCCTTTTTGCCTGCAAGGTAGCACAAGGTACTTCTGTAGGTTTTTATGGATGATAACGTCCTTTCAATTATGATGAATATTGGAGTTGACTCTTCTCAAGCAAAGAGGGCCTTTCAGATAAATTCTGCCAGCTGAAATAGGTCCTATATGTAATTTGGAACAAAGAAAAGAATTTCCACATTTCCTTAAGAAAAACAAACAAACACACACCCCCCAAAACCAACCAACAAAAAAGCCCAAACAAACTCAACAAAATAAAAAAACAAGACATGACACTTCCATTGCTGAAGTCAGGGCATATACGGTGTTACCTTGCTCAGAAAGAGGTTTCACATGCTGGATTTAAGAAGACACAAAGGGAAAATACCAAACTGATACTTTCAAAACTACCACTCACCCTTGATAAGAGTGAAGGATGCATATATTGGATGCAAAAGTCAAAGTTATAAATTGTTGTCATTCCTTCATGACTATTTGCAATATTAAATCCTTGTTAAAAAAAAAAAAAAAAAGTAATTTCCTTGGAACAGTCAATTAAGAGAGAAACATAATTAAAAGAATGCCCTAAACTTCAGTTTTCATTGTCACAGAGAAACTATAGCAAATATATGGCTTCAGGGCAATTTGATTCAATACTCAGATAATTGACAAAAAGAAAAAAATTCTTCATCATTATTATCTTTAATATTAACATGTTCTGAATTTCAGTCAAAATCAGCATTTTGGGGTAATGCATGTTTTTGAAAGATTCAGGCTGTAGGAGCTTTGTTCTTAATGGAATGCATTGCTTTGAGACAGGAATTTCTTCTATGTTTATAATCTGAAGAAGAAAGCAGAATAACCAGAAAACAAAACCTGACCTGTAAGTCAGCAACTAAATGTACCACAAAAAGTGTCCTAGCTTAAACCTCTAGAGGAGGTAAGATGTATAAGAAAAAAAACATTTTGTGAAAAGCTAATACAAATACAATAGTGCCTTAAATTGTTTCCTTATTACTCTTCCAGTGTTCTTGCTAAAACAGGAAAGGATTTTTCACTGCAGGATATTCATTCAGAGTGTCCCTTTTAATCTCATTCACAAAGAAATACTTACAGCTCTCAGCCCCAGACAAGCTCACCTACATAGAATTATAGAATAGTAAGGGTTGGAAAGGGACCTTAAGATCATCTAGTTCCAATCCCCCTGCCACGGGCAGGAACACCTCACACCTGCCACCAAAGGCTCTCTCCAACCTGGCCTTGAACACCGCCAACGATGGAGCATTCACAACTTCCCTGGGCAACCCAT
>JASSUY010012904.1:24479-44469 GCA_032466535.1 Forpus xanthops | reverse complement strand
TGCTATGAGGTCTCCACGCAGCCTTCTCTTCTCCAGGCTGAACAGCCCCAACTCTATCATCCTGTCTTCATAGGGGAAGTGCTCCAGTCCCCTGATCACCCTCGTGGCTCTCCTCTGGACTTGTTCCAACAGTTCCATGTCCTTTTCATATTGAGGACACCGGAACTGCACACAACATTCCAAGTGAGGTCTCACAAGAGCAGAGTAGAAGTGTTGGGTCACCTCCTTCGACCTGCTGGTCACAGTCCTTTTGATGCAGCCCACAATACGGTTGGCTTTCTGGAATGGGAGCTCACACTATCAGCTCATGTTCATTTTTTCATTGACCAACGCCCTCAAGTCCTTCTGTGCAGGGCTGCTCTGAATCTCTTCATATGCCCAACCTGCATATGGTTATTTCAATTTTATTGCTCTTAACAAATATATTTTTACTCCTAGCACCAGAGCCACCAATAAGAGAGAACAATCCAAGCTCATTTTCAGTAGGGGGGAAAAAATCATTTGGGAATGTTTTTATTTGGCACAAATATCCTCTAGATATCAGTGCCAGGTCTAAGCCCTAGAAGCACTTGTGGAAGAATAAAATGAGAAATTAAAATGAGGGATCTTTGTTGTGATTGACCAGTACCAGTCACCATGTTCCAGATCTAAGCTGTCTGTGAGTTCAGGCACCTGGAGAGACCAAATGAAAGCCACCATGAAGCTGATAAATCTGCTCAAATGTCTCACCTTCAGTTGCCAGGTATGATGCTGTCATTTCACATCAGTTGTCTCCTGAGAGTAAACTTCTGGAATTGTTTTGAGTTCATTTAAGGAAGATTTAGATCCAGACTCCGAGTTCTGGCAGAACCTGCTACACTTCTAAATATTTTCTTAAGGAAGACATATCCATCATTTAGCACAATGGATCATTTCACTGTCTACAAAGCAGAAAAGAAGGTTCAGAGGAATGATTTGCAGTTTCTGCCTTGTCTGTCAGTTCCATACAACTTTCACGTCAATGTATTTACTTTTTTTCCCTGCAGGTGAAGTGCTGGGCATTTAGTACTGCCTTCACTATGACTTCCTAACTACATATTGCATGAAAATGCAACACTGGGAGCTATTGCCCAGAGGCAATCAGATTGTTTTGACAAGCATAAATTCACAACATCAGACAGAAACTAAACTGAAGGCAGATATTTGCCAGCATTTCCCTTTTCTCCACATTTTTTGACCAGCTGTGCTATTGATCCAGCCTCCCTGGAGCTGTCCACAGCTGCATTTTTCACATAGCCTTTACCTGAGTGATATTTATGATATGCCTTGGGTCCACTGCTGACCAGAGTGAGTGATTTGTCTGACTGTGTATGGCAGGTCTATAGACCATGACAGGTGCATTCAACACAAAGTAGCTTTCTTACCAAGACTGATTTACTACTGCATTTTTGTTCATGACTTTTTAATGAATTAATTTAAAGGCTTCTTTTTTTTTTTTTTTTTTTGCACAAGTGCAGCCTTGTGGACAGAGAAACTGATGAACTGATGACTGAAAGCTTTCTGAGAGGAGTCCTTCTTGTTATTTTGTTATCTTGTTGGTTTGCAAATATTCAATAATACCCTTCTGTCTGGCCTACATTTATGGTGTTCCAAACACCCATTCATAGGTCAAAGACCATCTACTTGTCTCTGGATACTTCCCAGGCATCAAGCCTACCCTGAAATGGAAGTCTACAAATAAAGTTATGTATAGAAAAACATAAAGACCAACACACCTGCCTCAAGTAACATAGCAACAATCCAAAACACTCCCTAAAATGTGTAATATGCAGCCAAGCCTCCAGACACTATCAGATTGGCAGTGAAGACAATATTCCTGATTAACCCAGTAGCAGTCCCAAAACATTCAGCAAACAAGGCTACTCCTCCAGAGACAGAGATCACAGATGTAAATGAGCCTCCTAAAGTACCTATGTAAAATACACTACAATATAAAAACAAAACCCCTATTAACAGGACACTTAGCTATCACATTTCACACTAGATTGGAACCTTCCCAGAACATCCTGAAACTACAGCTTTCACTAGTAATGAACATTTGAGAGAAATTGTCCTCAAAGCCTCACCAAATACTGTATTTGAAGCAAAATTTCTCATGGCATACATATCTCAAGCAGAACGGGGCTATGCCAGAGCAATGGATTTAAAACTTGCTGACACATCCACATACCCCATAGAATAAGAGCCTCATTCCCATCCAAAAGAAACCACCAAAGCGTTGCATTCTACATGCACTCATCCCAGAATGTGATCTATTCTATACAAAGCACCGAATGCTCTCATGGAAAGTATGTGGGTGAAACCCATTGCCACTGTGCACCACAACATTTTCACTCAGATGCTGTGCAAAAGAGAAACAGCCAGTGGGAGAATGTTTTTCACAATATAACCACTCTCTGTTTGACTTCTGAGTCTTGATCTTCAAAGGCATTCCACAAAACATCTTCAAAAGATGAGCTTTGTATGTCTAATTCCTACCCCTACTTCATCCTAAAAATCACAGCACGATGGAGAACCTGGTTTTATCTCACAGTTTCCTCTACACTATAGCCAAAGCACTTGACATCTTTCTCTGCGACACAGAAGTTGTTCCCAAGAAGCTGGGAAGCTTACCACTTTTGTTAGCATATCTTTCATTTTCATTGGTAGTAAATACACTTTTCTCAACAGATATCAAGCTGATTAACATGATACAGTTCAAGCAGCAAAGCAAGTTCCCCCATCTTTATTAGCTGGAATGTTGCTTCTTAAGTTTCAGGCCCAAGAAATGCCTTTGCTTCTTATCAGTTGCTCTAACCAAGGATGTCATCTCTCTCTACAAATCTCTCCATGCTTATTTCATTAATGATAGTGTTATTGTAGCTGTGGGGCTAGTCCTACTACCTACACAAACAAAAAGAAGACAGCTAATAAGCTCATGTCTGCATGTTTTTCCACAAAAGAAAAAAAAAACAGGTATCACAGACAGTTCACATTTTCACAGAAAGGCTGGTTCAATCACTCATATCCTTCTTGGGGCTGCTAGCAAGAATGCCACCTTTCCCAGAAATCCTCCCCTCCAGTGGGCTAACATGTCCGACAAGAATGGTCAAGGAGGTGTCCTTTCTGCTAAACACTGAAATCCAGATCTGAACGAAAGAAAAAGCAAGAAAAAGTGGTGTCAGTCCTAACCTTCAGCAGTGCTACGCCACAAAGTTAACACTGCTTGCTTAAATCAACTGTTGATCAGTGATGAGGCTGCTTTCATTTTGTTGCTGTTTCCAGTCCCTGTTAATAGACATCAGCTCAAACTTAACGCAGTTTTAATAGAACAAAAGAGGGAATGTTAAGTAATCACAGTGACACCGATCCATTTATCAACACATAGAAAAAGCAAACAAGGCCAAGAGCAATTCTTTTGAGCTGCAGTTTGGCTGGATTCATGTGTGATTACCCTTCACAGATTGAAAGAAACAATATTACCAGACATATTGGAAAAAGATGGTTTTAATTTATGTTATTTAGTCATATAATCAGAGATCAGTCTGCATGTGTGTGGGAATTATTATGGGATAATTCTTGGAAGCTTGCTAATCACGTCATTGTTTTACAGAGTTCAGTCTATGCTCTAAACCCTCCTGGAATTTAAGATGGACACTTTGATGCTTGAGGTTCCCCCACTCTAAGACAAACATAGAAATTGCTACACCAGCTAATTCTGACAGCCTATCTCTCTTGATAGCTTTGCCTTAAGAGTGTTTGGATGATTCAAGGGAAGGGATAAACTTCCCTGTACAACAGTAACTGTAGGAAATACTTTTTTTCCAGTCCATCATACATGTTATATATGATGCAGCATGGGGGTGTGGCTTCCTTATAATTTTACAAAGCAAACAAAATGTAAAATCTAGAGCATTAGACTGTAAAAGCTGTATGCTTTTCTCCTGTGTAGGCCAGCTGAAACGTAGGTTTTACAATGTGAGAGACTGGACAATTTCAACTACCTGTGAATGTCACAGATGCAGTGTCCTCACTAGGATACCTGCATCATCGGCTATTTCAGACACCACATGCGCCTACAGCATGGACGGCTGCTAAAGCAGGTGCCCCCTTTCCAGGAAAAGAATCTTTACGAGTTTCACCAGTCCAGGATCTGTCAAGTCATATAACCTCCAAAAGGTTCCTTAGGGTAATTAGGAATAGTTCTGAATCTACATTTTTTATACAGGCACAAATTTCTCATCTCTGCTGTGGAATCATACTTTTCCATCCTAGATGGATGAGGCATGCTATTCCCATTCTAAAGCCGGATGAAATTAAAAACCTTCCCCAGGGAGCACAAGTGACCAGGAGCTTGGTGAACAGGGTGGGCAAACAGGGCAGGCTCGAGGCAGTTCCTATGGCAGCTCGCATGGGCAGGCAAGCGGGATGGTGAGCACTCACTGTATCACCAGGGCTTGGTCTGGGAGCTCTGCTCTGGCTGCCCTGGCGATGGCCAGTGTAGGCACCCAGACAGAGACGATGAGAGGGGAGGCTGCAGGGAAGAGCTCGAGGTGTAGAGAGCGCCTGCAGTGGTCTTGTGAGGGGAGGGTGCGCAATGGGCAGGGCTGCACTCTGTGCTCCCTGGTGGAGGTCCTTCTGCAGCAGGGGCTGAGCTACAGGACGCTGTTACTAGGTTGAAAGGTGTGAGAGAAGCTGAGAGGAAGCAGCACTGCTTTCTCCAGGATGAGACTGCGCAGGGGCCTCAAGCATCCACTGTAGCTCATGCAGGGAAGGAGGCGGCTAACCCAGGAAACTGGGAAAAAAAAAAAAAATGGAGGAAGAGGACAATTAAAAGCAAGGGGTTTCCTCCTAAATCTGTTGTTCCCACCCAGAACCACTTTGCTGTTCTGCAGGGGGCTGATGAAGAAACATACTCGCACCAGGAGCAACGGGCTGATGCGCTGGTAAAGAAGATCACTACTGGTGCTGCCAGGAAAAAGCAGTGGGCCATAGTAGTAGGGGTCTCTACTCTGAAAGGAACAGAGGCACCCATCTGTTGGCCTGACCTGGTCTCAAGGAAAGTGTGTTGCCTACCAGGAGCATTGATCAGGGATGTTGCAGAGAAGCTGCCTGCTCTAGTTGGTCCCACTGACTATCACCCACTTCTAGTGATCCGTGTGGGTACTACTGATGTAGATAGCAGCAGCCCAGGGAACATAAAGAAGGACTACAGAGCTATGGGAGAGGTGGACAGAGGCTCTGGAGCGCAGATTGTCTTTTCTTCAATTCTCCAGGATACAGGGGAGGACCTTAAAAAGGCTAGGAGGATTGACCAGGTTAACAAATGGTTAGAAGGGTGGTGTTATAGTCAGGGGTTTGGGTACCTTGAACATGGGACTCAGTTTAGTAGGCCAGGTCTACTGGGGGCTGGTGGAGCTGATCTGAAAAAGAAAAGGCAAAGGGGATTTGGCAGAAGGCTTGCCAGACTGGTCAAGGATGCTTTAAACTAGATGTGTTGGGGGAGGGGGCATCATTCCATCCCAACACACCCAGTCAGTTGCCAGCACTGATAGTAAACGTTCAGAGCAACGTAGAGATATTCCAGATGCTCCAGCTAATGAGCCAGCTTCAATTGGAGCTCAGCTCAGATGCCTCTATACAAACCCCCATAGTATGGGGAATAAACAAGAGGAATTAGAGATGTGTGCATGTCTGAGGGGGGTTAATATCATAGGCATCACAGAAACATGGTGGGATGGCTCCTATCTGTTACAGACCACCTGACCAAGAGGACTCGGTGGATGAAGTGCTCTATAGACAGACAGGAACAGCCTCACACTCACAGGCTGTTGTTCTCATGGGGGACTTCAACCACCCTGATATCTGTTGGAGGGACGGCACGGCCTGGCACAAGCAGCTAATTTCCAGCAAAACAGAGTTTGTCCCCTTGAGTTGAAGAACTTAGGGTTATTTTTTCTCTAGGCTTAGCAAGATGGCAGAAAGACACCTTCATTCAGCAAAGCAGAGAGAACAACACTTTATTCTTCATCCACTGCCTGCAATAAAGATAACCATTCATGTAGAGCTGTCGGCATATAGAAAGGGATTTTATAGACTCAATGTCACTGCTTCTGGCAGGTGCAACCCATCCTGTGAGGAAGGGTAAGAAGGGTTAAAGCAGCAATTGATTCTGGAAGATGTACAAGAATTGGAGAAGACAGAGGAATTTGCTGGGCCTTGAAGTGGATGAATTTAATAAATTATCCCATTCCACCTAGAGAGGACAGGGCCTGAACTACGCACATGAGAGAAGAAGGAAGAACTGAGCTACCCCAGGCTCAAGTGGACATAGGAACACTAGAGAATTGAAGCTGACCTGGGGAAGTGATCTAAGCTTTCCTTAAGCCTCAGTTCACTCCCAAGAAAGAAATATCTAAAAAATCTTCCACATAGCAAGAAATTTTTTCTCCCCCTGCTACAAGGGGGAAGAGAAGAGAGCAGAGATGTGATTTCCTTCCTATCCCTTTCTTTTGCTCTGCAGGTCTGTGTGACTTCAGTTTTGCCTAGCCCAAAGGCAGACACTGCAGAAATAAAGACAGCAGGTTTTTTTCTTCTGTTTCCTGCACACTGCAGTGGGACATAATGTAGTAGAGAGAAGCTCAGTGAGGCTACTACAAGACCACAGGAGGCAACAAAATCTTCATGGTTTTAGTAGTTATAATTTAGAAATTTTCAGAAAAAAAAATTCAGAAAAAAACGACAGCAACAGCTGAGAAAACACAAAGGGATACATCAGCTGAATTAGTTTTGGTTTTAATTAATTACCTCCAAAGCTCTTAGGGTCAAAAGAAGTCTAGAGGCCTTTGCATCCAGCTTTTCTCTAAACTCATGCTCAGTTAATCTATGTCAGCTGTATCTTCCCTTGCTAATATGGAGGTGAGTGTGAGGAATTTCTGCATGTTACTTATTTAGCTATTGCCTTTTATGGGTCTGTCTCCCACTGACTTTTTGGCAGCAGGCAGGTTGGCAAGGGAAAAATCTTAAACGATCCTCTCTGAAAGCTCTAAAATTTAGGCACAGGGGAAAACAGATTCTGACAAAAGGAACAGACACCTGTGAAGTCTGTGCTTGGACCTGGGCTGATACTTTCAGGGCTGCAGCTAACACAGGCTATTATGTTTGTTTAAAGCAGTGTCTGCTTATCTCATTGGAATTTGGTAATTCACTGATTTTCTTTTTTTCCTTTTTAATGTGATTTTTTATATATTTTTCAGCCCTCGCTTGTATGTTTATTCCAAGGCTTTATTGCAGACAATTAAAAAAAAAATAAACCCAAACTTATTTTTCCAGGTAGTGTTCAAAACCAAAGGTGGAAACAGGCCTTGCTCTTAGACAATCTGTTTAAGCAGGTGAAGAATGGCCATGAATAGGGGCAGAACAAGTTCACAGTGAGCAGTGATCCTCCAGAGAGAGGCAGGGAGTGAGATTGGCAATGATTAACAGACAAGGGAAGGATTGCAAAGATAAGGCAGGAGGTGGGAGGGCAGTGCTGAAGTGAATATGCTGAAAGGGACCTGGCTGGAGCAAGAGATCCATTTGCCCAGCACAGGACAGGGAGAGCCCAAAATAAAATTCTTCAAGTGCCTGAAGAACGGCTCTTATGGATGGAGCACGGGTTGGCTCAGCGTACAGCCTCCTGCACATGGGACAGTCCTCATGCTGGGTACCGCTCCATCAGGAAAGCAATCCATGCTTAAGGATGCTAGTTGTGTTTGTGTATTTACTACCAAATTGTTACTGTTGTGCTGTGAATCCTTGTTTGTCGGTGTTTACTAACTTTGGCCAAGAAGCATCCCTCAGCCTGGGAATAACGAGGAGCATTTAAATTTAATGACAACAGTGACATACTAAGGAGGTGATTACAACCAGAAGAGACTGATTTTTTTAGTAACTTGCAGAAGGGTTTGGAGCAGTAGTAAGAGTGAAAGAGGTATCAGGTAATAGGAAAGGTGCACTTGGCAGGAAGAAGAAACTTCACCGAGAGTCATGTGAGAAGAAACAAGTGGTAAACAGGGTTATTTTGTTGTGGAGAATCTGGGTTAGCTGTGAGGAAAGCCAAGTCCAGGAAAGAAACCACAGGAGACTAACAAGAGATAAATAAGCAAAGGAAGACCTTGAATAGGGTCAGGAACTGCCAGGAAAGACACTGTTGGGCAAGTTCATTGTCGTAGGAATATTAAGCATTTGATGATGCTTGAAAGTACAGAGTAATTCTCAGTTCTGAAACTTTTTGCTCCACAGATATTCATGAGTCCATTTCTTTGCAGTTATCAACACAAAGGCAAACACAAACTTATAATTTCAGTAACAAGGTGGGATTCTGCAAAAACACACATTTTAAGTACAGAGGAAATCTGAAGGCTTCTAATGGGATTGAGAGCCCTGAAAAGTGGACCTCAAGATAAGGAGAAAAAAAATAAAACAGGATAAGTTGAGATCATCAGTACTTGTTAAGGGTCCTAAACTGGGAATTGCTGGAGACTGGTCAGATTCTAGAGGCATAAGAATATCTCTGTGCCCTACCAGCAGTGCAACAAAGACCTCACAAAAGCTTCCACAAAACTAAGACACACTAATCCTTCCACTCTCACCTGCTTGGCTACAATGCAGACCTCTGAAAAGTCTTCTCACAGTCCCCTCAGCAATGTTGACTCCAGAAGAAACACTCCTCACATCAGATCTGGTGCTTTTCAGAGAAATTTTTACAGTTCCAGCTATTTCAGTGTTTTAGTACAAGTTGTCTGAGGAGTGAAGATCATATCCAGCGCAGTGACTCATATGAGTTACAACCAACATATCCTTCATGTTGGCCAGAAAAAGCCATGTGTTTTCTTCATTGACAACAGCTTGTCAGCAAAACTGATGCCCTGTTTACCAATCCCAGAATAAAGGCACAGAGCAAATAGGCCAGAAATTGAAACTGCTGAAGCTTGCAAGTATGGATCTGGGATCTGATGTGTGTCCTTCATTAACAGGTCCAGGGCATACTTCTCCAAGAAAGGCACAGCACAGTGGCTGCTTTTCCCTATGAGCACCATCCTGCCCAACACTTACATGCCTCCAGAAGGAAAGAGTATCTTAGAAAGTCCAGGATAAAGGACAGTGAAAGTATAAAAATTGTTTCTGTGCTAAGAAGTAAAATCAAGTGCTTTGTTTCGTACAGCATTCACTGATCTGATACCATGGCTGGGCACAAATAGAAAAAAACGGACTGCTCTCGACTTTGTATTTTGACTCTGCATGCAAACAGAAGGACCTGCTGGCTATTTCTGTTTTTCCTGGAGGCTACAAACAGTGAGGAAATTCAAATGTGTGGAAGCACACCCAAGAACTGACGATCACTTGAAGCAGAGATTGGCTACAAAACTGGAGGCTCAGTTTGGCCAAACCTCATCAATCAGACTTTGTTTTTGCCAAACCAAACCCTACACCAGAAATGGGTTTGGAGTCAGCTTCCATTTTCTTGAAGCCACTGAAGTCCTGAGGTTATTCAAAGGTCTCTCTATCACCCGTTTGCAATCTAAACCTTCTTTCTGGAACATATTTTCTGCAGATTGCCTTGATATGCCAACGAAGGGTGAGAGGCCAAGGTTGTCTTCATGTTTTTCAGTGTTCCGCAGCTCTGGACATGCCCCAGATACTTCAGGAATAGCCTTTCAAGTGGTGGTTTGGCCCTCATAGGCACAGGCAGTTCTGGGAGGAAGAGAATCTCATGTTCATAGAAAATAAGATTAAGAAATAAAAATATTAAACAAATGGCTCTGAATCTGGAAAAATATGCTCAAGTTGGGGTGAAAATTCCAGTTGTTTTTAAATGAGCTAATTTGTTCTTTCCTGTACATTAAATTTGGGAAGAAAAGGGGAAAAAGAGAATAAAAACAAACAAAAAAAAAACCCTCACTTTTTAATCTGACAGCTGCTCCTTCTGGAAAAATGATGTTTTTGTGCTTAAAGTGTTAGGCTGGGACATAAGAGGGCTGGGTTCAGTTTACCAATGTGCCAAAAAATCCCTGCATGACCTTGGGCAAGTCACTTCGCCTTTCTTAGCTCCCTCTGCAAATACTGGGTCTAAGATGACTTCCCTTCTCCAGTGTGTCTACTCTTATTGCAAGGTCTTTGGAACAGGCCTCACTCTTCCTATGTTTTTGTGCAACACCTAGCAGAAAATGTGGCTCCTTTTCTAGTTTGAGCTCAGGAGCAAGTCTGTGATCCAAGTCATGTTAACATCCATTATAAATTCTACAAAGTCCCATACTGGACTAGAGTTTTCAACTCAGGTCAGTCTTAACATAGGAGAGGATTATATCATATAAACAAGGCTGTAGATGTCACTCTCCCCTAAGAGGCTTTCCCTCTAGCTGCCTTGAGCTGTGTTGTTGGTTTAGGCTTTCGTAAGAATGCACTTGCTCACACTTGTGGGATGTTTAGTTTAAGAAAACTCACAGGTAGCTCCAGGCTATTCTGCATTCAGGCTATACAAAATCACAGGGATGTGAAAAGGACTGTCTACCAAGCGCCATTGTGATTTCACATGAGGGGCAGGTCAAGTCTTTACCTGGAATTCAAGATTTACAAGAAATTTTTTTTGTTGGTTTGTTGGGTTGGTTGTTTGTTGGTTTTTTTTTTGAAAAAAAACACTTGTGTGCAAACTGGGGAGACCACACACATGTGACAGCTTCTCACTGTCCATGATCTGACATGCCACTTAACCCTTGTGGTTTACAATCAGCACTAACCACACTGCTCACGAAGAGCACTGGATCTCTCTCTGCTCATGCTTGGGGGAAAAAAAATCCCCAGGGAATTCCCCAGTTGATGAGATCTTGCCCATCAAAATTCAAGTGAAGGACTGGAGTACCCAGTTCAGGAATGGGCAGACTTCACATGGGAAAAAGAAGGTCCATCTCATTCACTAAACCAGAAGACCTGTGTTTTCCAGGGCTGTCTTCCAAACCAAGCACAGCCTGAAGCAAGAAGCAGAAAAGACTACAGGCGAAAGTCATCCATGCTTCCCAGGCACTGGTGGCTTTGACAATTCAGGAACAAGGAACTCGAGACAAGGCAGGGTTGCTTCAGTCATCACAGCCATTCCTTACCAAACACAATCAGGGGAGGAATTTCATTCTAGTATTCTCTGACCATGCACTGTGGACAGACATTTCCCAGTGCCATCTTAACGAACTGCAAGACCTCAAATTAAAGGCCGAAGTACACAGTGCACCGTGTCACCAGCAGAAACAGAGAACAGAGAAGATCACCAGCCATTCCTGCAACTGCAGAGAGCTTTACATGTCATTACTGTAAGAAGCAGATGAGCCTGCATCTGGTTCTCTTAGCTGTTCTGAGATTTGCATATTGTTGATGCTGACATTATTGGGATCCTCTTTTCCAAAGTCCATATTGGTGTATCTTCAGATGGAAGTTGGAATAACCATGAATAGACTTCTCAGAATCTTCTCCATGAAAGGTCTTTTAAAACTGCTGGTCCAGAAGTTGCTGTTGTTTCCAAAGCTGCTACACACTCCAAAGGAAGACACATATCAGTTCGGACCTGGTGGTCAACAGTGTTTACAGCTAGGATTTACACAATCCTTGGAAGTAAGAGCCTCATGATTGTGAATAGAGAGACCTTTCGTTGATGCTGCTGGTGACAGCCATGTGGGATCTAGCCACATGTGTAAAAGACTATTAACACAATTAAGCAGCTGTAGGACTTAGTCTGCTTTGTGTCAGAACATCTGCCCCAATCTCTTGACAGAAGTTAGCTGGTCAACATCTGTAACACAAGATAACTCTCATGCCATGGAGATTGAAGGTCCCATACACAGTTAACAGACAATAAAGAACAGGTTCTCCTTCTTCAGCCTTTCCTCCTCTGCATCTACACAGTGAAGCAAGATTTGCCAGGAGAGGCAATGTGTTTATTGAAACCAAATGACATAGGTGGGAAAAAAATCCATCATATTTTCAGGCCTGCCAGCCCTTTGTCAGAGTCTTCAGCAATATGGACCGGCTTTAGCCGCTTGGAGATGCAAAGATAACACAGTGAGTGCACTGAGCTCTGTGGAGGTGCAAGAATCACACACTGATGTCAGCCAGGGTGTCTGGGACTGGAATAAGATTGGTTTTTCCTCCCTGCCTGGTTTTACACTGGGTGGCTAAATTAGCAATATCTCAGGTCTGTTACCATGAGATCACTTAGCATTTAATCTTTTATTTGGAATGCTGTTCCTTCCCACAGAAGTAAACACCCACCTTATCAGGCATGTCATGGCAAAGGACGTTGTCCAGCTCCCCACCTGCTGTCCTTCCTCTCATTAGTGGCTTCCCTCCCTTTTGCAGCCATTCCCACCCACCATCTGCTGGAACATGCTGCACACCCACAGCCCCACCAGTGGTGCTCATGGACATGGCATGATCTCACCAGCCCAGCCTTTATCAGGAAACAGCCTGTTCCCTCCAGGGGTAGGAATGTGCCCAGCAGACAAGTGGTGTGGCTGAGCCCCCACCTTTTCCATGGCAGTGCCTGGGCACCCTCCAGAGCCCCTTGAATCTCTGAAGGGCCATTAATGAAAGCATAGGTATTGCCACTGGTGACAGAAAAAAAGAATAAAAGCAAGGAAAGACAGAGCCTCTAGGCCAGGGATTGACTTTCTTTTTCAGAGGCAGAGAGCATTGAACATATTCCTTTGCACGGGTACGTCTTTTTTTCACCTTCCTCCATTAATTCTCTGAGGACATTCTCTAAGAACCCTGCTGAGGGGAATGCATGTCTTGATTATAATTCCTCTTTCATGCTGATGAAAATCTAGAACTTGTTGCTGTATTTAATATGGTGGTTTCATTAGAGAGGGTCCAGATCCATAGGTTGTGAAAGCCACAAAAACCCTATTAAAATGGCTTCCTGTTTAGCTCCAGCAAATGCACAGAACGTGCCATGATGCTGAGTTTCCTTCCCACGGCCACTGCAGAGTATGCAGCAGGAAGATTAACTGCTAGGAAAAACTCCTTTCTGACACTGAGGTCCATAAATATACATTATCTGAGGATCTGCCCCAAGAAATGCAGAACAAAAAGCCTCAACAGTGCCTGTGCTGAAAAATACAACAGGTATTCTTCATGCTCAACAAACGCAGCATGTGTTATTAGACTTAATAATGACCATAAAATCCTGTGCACAACCTCAAAGCACTTTGCACAATAGAGCCCATTCTTGTCTCACAGAGGGTCTACCACAACATTAAGTGTAGTGCTCAATTCCTATTTCATTGTAGTCAGTGCTTCAGCTATAAAGGAGTCTCTCTCTCTCACTACTTGACTGTGTCCCATCCCTCTGACAGGTAATATGGACACAATTAAATGTCTTCCTTCAAAGGCTTCCAAAGCACTCCAACCTTTTACTGATAGAATTCCATATTACATTCTCTCTACATAACTCCCCTGTTATCTGCTGGGAAACATACAAATCCCTCTTTCACTCCCACACAGAGGGAAAAAATTGTTCATCTGGGCAGTGAATAACAGTCTTTGGCTCATTAAAAGCCTCCATGGGACCTTCTGGTGCAGATGATACCACTGCCATTCCTGTCCCATATGACAAAGAGAACAATATCAGATGTGGGTTACATCATGTTATGTGCTCAGTGCTGCTGTCTATGGGCCAACAGACAGTAGTAGATCTTCATAGGACAGAAGTCAGCATGTGGTAGTAACACACAGATCCCAAGAAGGAGAGGCATTAAATTTCAGCTCATTCTTCTCCCAGCATATTCCCTGTTGGGACTGCTTGTCTGAACTATTATTGTAGTCCATGTTCATAACATGTTCCTGCTTCATAGAAAAATTATTTACCTTTTTTTTTATTTTGTACCCTTACCATTTTCTGTAATAAATAGCAAAAGATGCAACCCTTACATATTTTTTCCATCCTTGATAAAAACAGTGCTACAAATCCTAGACATTTTCTACAGGTCACTTTTTTATTTAAATGATTTGTATCAGCTCAAGAACATAGGTAGTTGCATTTGCCCTTTATGGTAAATGCCCTTTTAGAAAATTCAGCCTTTATCCTTCATCTCCTCCGCTCAGCCCCCAAAGAATTAAGTTCTCTGGCAAATTCCTAGGGAGCAATTGTCTAAAACTCAGCAGCATTTAAAAGATTATCTAATTTGTAAATCCTGCAAATAAAAACAAAACTAAATAAAATAAATAGAAAACTCCATGGCATTTCATTTCATTGTTCTCGTAGCCAAAAATAACAGTGTATTTCACAAGAGGTTACTGTTCCAGAAGAAATGTCAAGAATTATTTGAATACATTAGACTAGATAGGTTACAGCATGGCACAGATTCTCCTATTTACAAGGGCTCTGTTAAATAAAATGTACATCAGAAAGCAAACAACAGTACTATGTCTGTCTGATTTTTCTGTTTTGAGAGATTTTGTCTCACTGTGTAATTTAGCAACTTTCACTGTAAGCACTCATTGTCTTTCTCTTATACAGGGAAAGTCTCTCTCAGGTAGCTGGTACCACACTGCCAGAGCTAGCAATGCCAGTAAATTTTTCCCAAGAACACCTTAATGACTTACGCACACAAACAATAAGTCTTGGGAAAAGGACATTCAGGAAAAAGCATATGAACCACTGTGATCAGAAGAGCTCAGGCTGCTTATGGGTGAAATTGCTTTGTTAGCATTTAAGAATTGTCTGTAACTTGTTATGATACTAGGACTTTTGTGCCACTCAGATCACCCAGAAATAAGAAGCTGAATAGTATGCAGTGAAAGGATTTATAGCCCTCTACCTTTGTTTTTATACTAGTTCTTTGGCTATTCTTTCTTTTGCAAGGTGATTATGGGTATTTATTTCTTGCAAAGTTGAAGGCCTGGTTCTCAGCCAAGATCAGTAATGGCAATGATAAAACTGTCTGTTGTCTTCACAACCTCTCTGATGTCTTCTATACTCCTCCCTAATCCATACCAGTGTGCCCCAGTTCTGTGGGAGAACCTCAAAGATAACCAGAGTACCCATCACTACTTCTGTGACACTTCAATCACCACCAGCACCACCACCAACTCAGAACACTTCTGCAGTGCTGACCTGCACAGCCAGTGATTCCCACATCACATTTCTGCCGCCTGCTGACACAGATGGAGCACCTCCGGTATGAAGATAAGCTGAGAAAGTTGGGGCTATTCAGCCTGGAGAAGAGAAGGCTGCATGGAGACCTCATAACAGCCTTCCATTATCTGAACAGGGGCTGTAGGGATGCTGGGGATGGACTCTTCATTAGGGACTGTAGTGAGAGGACAAGGGGTAATAAGTTAAAACTTAAACAAGGGAAGTTTAGATTGGATATAAGGAAGAAGTTCTTTACTGTAAGGTTGGTGCGGCACTGGAATGGGTTGACCAGAGAAGTTGTGAATGCTCCATCCCTGGCAGTATTCAAGGCCAGACTGGACATAGCCTTGGGTGGCATGGTTTAGTGTGAAGTGTCCCTGCCCATGGCAGGGGGGTTGGAACTAGATGATCTTGAGGTCCTTTCCAACTGTAACTATTCTGATTCTATGATTTTATGTTGTCATTTATTTTGTTCTTCAATCTCTACAGATCCCAAACACTCAAGACATCATTGCACCAATATTGATACTCAGCCTGGCAATCTGGATAATCTAGGCACTGAATTGAACAGTGCTGGTTAGGGACATCTGCAGGCAGAATGCTATACACTACAAATTACACACACACAAAAAAAAAGCTTACTCTTTGAAAAAGAGCCTGGATTACAAAGATACAATTCTCTAACCTTTAATTAAGCAGACAGTCACAACTCCTCCTCTCCTGATACCTTCTTGAGAATTTCAAAGCAATAAAGTATTTTTTTAACACAAATGAACAGATCCCTGAAGCATAGTCACAGTGCGGACTACATCTAAACCAATCATTAATCTACTGAAAAAATCCTTTCCCAAAAATCCTAGCCTGCCCCATTTCAATTGGTGAGCAGAGCTATGTCAATGGATTTATGATGTGACGTCAGTCCCAAGGCTCAAGTGGCAACATTTGTATTTTCATGTATTGTTTAATAAGCTGCTCACTTCCCTTCTCTAACCCAAACTTTATTAAAATCGGGAAGATGCATTCGAGTGTTTTTCCAGAGAAGACAGGCTATTTAGACTTGATACTGAAAAGTGATTCCCTGTGGTAAGGAAATGAAGAACTGCAAAGTGCTTAGAGAGACATATTTAATGCCTTAAACTCTTATATTGAGTTAACAACTACCATGGTCTTGACTTTAAGGAAATAAATTGATTCTCAGGCTCCCTTATTTAAATAGAAACTCAGCTGCAGCTTTTTTCTCTCCAGCAGATGATACAGGAAGGATTGTTTAATTATTGTATTTGCTTTAATAAGATAGGGCAAGGGCTACAAGATACCAAGGTGCTTGTCCTGGGTTCAGCAGTAGCAGTCATTTTTCTCCTTCTTAGTAGCTAGTGCAGTGCTGTGGTTTTGATTTTCAACCTGGGAACAGCACTGATAACGCCAGTGTTTTCAGCTGCTGCTCAGTAATGTTTACTCTGACCAAGGACTTTCTGAGTCTCATGCTCTGCCAGGGAGGAGGGAAAGACGGGAGGAAGCAGAGACAGGACCCAGAGGGTCGGGCTGGGTATTGGTCTGTGGGTGGTGAGCGGTTGGATTCTCTTCCCTTGTTATTTCCCTTATGATTATTATTATTGGTGGTAGCAGCAGTGATTTGTGTTATACCTTAGTTACTGAACTGTTCTTATCTCAACCCATGGGAGTTACATTCTTTTAATTCTCCTCCCATCCCTCCGGGAGTGGAGGAAAAGAAAGGGGGGAAGTGAGTGAGCAGCTACATGGTACTGAGTTACCAGCTGGGCTTAAACCATGACAGTGCTCTACTGGGCCATGTGTAGAAGCGCATCTACCTCTGTCCTCATGGGAGCACATAGGTGTTCACTGTACCATGAAGAGGAAGCAAAAGGCTGTAAGGAGATTATTGTTCCCATAAGGAGAGCAGTTATGATACTCAGTGAAGAAGAGGGAACAGTGCAACAGGCAGTCCCAGAGACACAAGGTAATAAGAGTGGGAGAGAATTAGGGGTGAGTATGACTCTTGGGAGCAGAACAGGTATTAGGAAATTACTTTTTCCATTCTCCATGTCTGGTCCTTTCTTGAATGGTCCTGGATGTGGGGCACAACAAGTAGACCCCAGCCTTGCAGAGATGTGTCCATCATAGGTGATGTCCATGAGCATCCTCCTTACCCATTCTCCTTACAGCACAAAGTAGCATCAGCTATGTGAACAGCCTCTGCCAAGCTGATGCCATCATTGCTGGTGTCAGGTGCTTGGAAGGAAGATGGTGAGACCACAGTGGTTGCTTTGTTCCTGGGCTCAGCAAAGCACAGGAAATGTGTGATCATGACCTCCACCACCTACAGACACTCTCCCCCAGCACACCTAGCCACTCATTTGGCTTCCAGATGCAGAAGGAGGCAGTCCTTCAGGGAGCATTTTTACAGCTTCCAAGCAGATACACACACACTGGTGCCTGCAAAGCCTATTTAGCTCTCCCTGCCAGGACTCCCCACAGAAAACTGAGCCCCTGTCTAAATGTTGCAGAGTCAGAGAAAAAAGTGCAACTCTCTGAGAGAAGGCTCTAAGGATGCAAGGAGAGTGGATGGCACACTGGGTTTTACAGGCATGCCTTGCCCAGGCTCTTGGATAGTATCTCACACTAGACATGTAGTGGAGCTTTGAAGGCTGGACTGCCACCAGAGCTACTCTTTTATCATTCTTGGCAAAGGAGAGGTCCCTACCTATAACCTCCTACTCTGACCATGAGTTCATGTTTACTTATGCATCAGTGACAAGGAAAAGGAGTGAAACAGATAGCAAGATTAGGATTGTCCTTCAAGGCTGACTGAAAGTCAAGAAAACAAGACAGTTGAAAGCACCAACTTCACTTAGTTTAGGGAAGAGAAAGAACTGTGGGTTGTCATAAAAGTTGCTGCAAAGAGGATGTAAATAGGCTTTTCTGCAGTTCCCTAGAAGCATAATTAACTCAGGTTAGCCATTAAGAAAAAAAATATCTTATTACCATCAACTCTGGGAAGATGTTATTAAGAAGAAGGTGAAAATTAGAGTGGTATCTGTAAGGGGCACGTTAGGGAGAGGAAAGTTGGCAATGAGTGAGCAAGATGCACTGTATGGCTTCCTTAGGTCTCTGTCAGCTCTGTTTCCCATTTTACTCTGAGTGTGAAGATAATAGCTGTGCCTGGAACAGAAGGAAGGCATTGCAAAGCTTTTTTTTTTTTTTTTTTGTATCAAACTCCTTCCTGCTTCAGACCATTCATGAACCTGTTCAGAAGAACCTAAGTTAACTGGGCAAAGCACAACCCCAAAGACTATGCTAATTACAAATGAGGATACTTTGAGAAATAATTTGTATATTATAGAGGTAAAAACAGTCACCTTTTCCTGAGTTAGATTTGGGGAGAGACTCTGATTCTTCATTTTTGACTGCAACATGTCTAGGCTTTTTCTTATTGCTAGTACAATCCAGCCTTCTAGAAAAGCCAGAGCCAGAGATTAGAATGGGAGACTTGCTCTAACTTGTTCTATTTACCATGCTCATTTTGAGAAAATATTGAGATATCCAAACAGAATATATAAAGGACAACACTGGCAATAGCTTTAGAGTTATACTCACCCACAGATATTAATCTAGAATGTACATGGAGTGTTCATAAATAAATATCAATAGGCTTCATACTCAGTGTATAGAGATTTCGTACTGGGAGTGAAAACATAAGCAAATAGGCATAAACTGAAGTCAACAAGGGTTTAGATCTACTGAATTATTGTAAATTTTTAAATCAGAAGGGCACTTATAGGCTGTCATCTGAACTCCTGTGTATAAAAACCAAAGAATTAAAATGAAGCTTTTAGCACCCAGCTAGTAAATTCTGTAAAAATAAGGCAAAGAATTCAAGAAGATGAAAAAAATTCAGATTTGGGGAACTCCAGTACAAGCCCAGGGAATTTGTTATAATGATTAATCACCTTCCATTGTTTAATAAAATACTAATGTGAAATAGATTTCTAGATGAAATGTTTGTTAAATTTACATCCAACTGCTAGATCTCATCATGCTTTTTCTGCTAAACAAGGATGATTTTAAGTCAATTGTGGTCAAGAAAGAACTCGATATCTTAATGGGCTTTGCTGTAAAGAAAAAAAATATTGTAATGCTGTGAAGAACGCTAGCACATCCAAGCCACTTGCTGTACTCCCTGTAGATTCGAGTCACCCCTGGGACTTGACTAGCTGGGTGAAATACTATGTTTGACCAAGGGGGAGTTGCCTCAGAATGATTTATAAATGAGAATTGTTTCATTAACACTGCACGTGATGAGCTCCAAGCAGGTTGTCAGTGGTTTGCACTTAACATTGGTCTGGTCTATAGCTCCTAATGTCCTGTAGGGAAAAATCACCATGGTATTTTACAGCTTTAGATATGCTATTTCCCAGTGCATTCCTCCCCAGACACAGCCTAACTACTATTCTCCACAGCCTCATTTCTGGCTCGGTCTGAGAAGATGCTGGTTATCTCCAGCTCTACAGGGCAGCAAGCAGTGGAGAATGACCTGGGGACATGTAGCAACTCCCAAAAGCAGAATGGGGACATCCCGAGGTGTGAGAATTCTGATAAATTGGACTCCATATTAATTTAACCTCATTTCCTCTTCAGTGTTTTGTTTTGACTAGAATATGACTGGAAGGCTGTCTGGGACTCACTACCTACCATCAGTATGAAAGAGGCAGATATAACTTCAGTTTGCTCACATTACCATAGTAGACCTCCCTTATGTTGCAGCACTTTAGCAAATGAGAAGAGGGATGT
>JASSUY010012904.1:0-24379 GCA_032466535.1 Forpus xanthops | reverse complement strand
ATGTCTATGCTGAGGATGACAAAGGCTTGAAGCTTGTAGTGGGATTTAACAAAACAAAAGGAGAAAATGACTCATGAGCTGCAGCAATATTGTTATCATGCCCCGTTTCTGGGTTAACACTGTCATCTCTTAGATAAAACTCCATTAAAAGCACATGATGAAAAAGAGGCAAGAAATGGCAGATGGATGTAGAATACAGTGATGGCAGTGCAACTATGATTAACACAGTAATAGTGTACATGCTAGTTCATGCAGTGCTCTTGTAACATTGACTATTTAAACAAAACCAAATCTATATAACATCTAGCCAAAGACAATGGATTCAGGAAAGCACAAGTGATAGGCAGTAATCCTACAGCATGCCCTACCTGGGACATGTCATTGTCTTCCATTGCACAGGCCTTGCTTTTAGAATTGGGTAGCATTTTCCCAGCGCTGAAGACACAATCCCTGCCTGTGTTCAGAGGTGTGCCTGTTCTCGGCTCTGATGCAATGCTGTCACTGACTGCCTGCAGCAGCTTCCCTGAAGGGAGATGTCCAGTCATCCATTTTCTTAAAGAATCGACTGATTCACTGAGATGGAGCATTTCTTTCTCTCATCAGGAGTCAAAGGAAGTAGGAATAAAACAAGAAGGCTAGGAGGAAAGACTTATTGGCTAATCAGTATTTAGGGAGGATCGTACAAGCAACTAAGGAGATTATGTTACTATTTTCATTTAGAAAGACACATGCTGGAAAAGGAGTGATTTTTTCTTTTAGATCACATGGAAAATTAATCTTCCCTAGGTGCCCCAAGGAATAAGAGACTAGCAGAAGAGATCTATCCCCCTCCAGAGTTTGGCATATATCTGAATACACAGCTCTGGACTGTGCTGGTCCCTGCCAATGACACTTGAGTTAGACCAGATTTAGCTCGATCTATACCTCACAAAGCATAGCTCTCTGCAAAGGCTACAAGTACTCATATTCTGACTTGTAAATGGAATGAATTTGCTCTAACATCATGAAGAAAGAATAACTGGGGGGTTGTGCCTGCCTACATCCCCTTCATGTCATTTTAACAGAGTCGCTTTTTTGAGCATAAACACCCACTCAAAATTAGTACAAATGTTTCCTTCATCGGCTTGCTCTGACACTAATGGGTAAAACATATCTCTATGGTGCACATCCAGCATTCTCACTGCACGGCTCTCCTGTCACTAGCAGCAGCTGACGTGTTCAAATGAACAATTGGCAATAAATAAAAATGACAAGAGCAAATTACAAAAGCAGGAGCTATGGCCTGGGGAATACTCACAAGCCAGAGAGGTATTACAGTCCTTTCCCCTTTAGGTCACTAGTATCCACTAACACCCAGTTTGTCAAGCTAGGCTGACTCCTTGGGCCTGGAGGACTCCTATAGAAATTCAGGGCTTGCAGCCAGCAGAAGATCCCCCTCCCCTTTACATGGGCTGGTGTTTATTTCTTTCCTATAAGTCTACTCCCTACTCACATACTTTTTTCCTCAGTTTTCTCATCTGACCTAATTTGTAAAAAATTTAATGATATTCAGTACAATTGGCTCTTGAGCTACCTGCATAAGCAACTTCGCAGTGCAGTGTAGACTATGCATATATAAATGGTAATATTTGTAATTGGTGGTGTTTGGCTTTACACATTAATAAAGCTTTAGCATCTTCCAATACCCTAGTCAGCATATTCATCAGGAGAACTTTCCATTCAGTCCTACTGAGCTCCATGCAAAAGCTATCCAAAACAGAGGTGAACTGAATGTTGTCATAACAGGAGCTTTTATTCTTGATGGTTGTTTTGAGTACTGAGGTATGTAGAAGATCAGAGCAGATGTTCTTCTGAACAAGTTTGGACTCAGCTTCTAAACAAAGTTTTGCCACTTTCAGCCTGAACACAAGAACCAAGGTGTTCACATTCATCCCTGCACTGTGGCTAACAGTTCCCAGATAAGCAAATGCTTTGTGTCATCCCAAAATAGTTTGCTTTCCCCTGCATGTCCCAGGACCTTCTTTCTCTCTAAAGGTCTTTGGGGAAGGAACCTCTCTGTTGAGTAGGGCTGTCTGCACTTCCAGCTTTTTTTGTATATACAATATAGGGGATAACATCAATGATTGCCACACCAGGGATAAACCATGCACTCCATGCCTGATTCTACAAGGCCATCTCTTAACTTCCTTCAGGTTCACTAGGGTAAGTTTCCTTTTTCATAATGCATACACAAACAGGGGAATAGGCATTTGAAGCACTAAGATTATTAAACTTAATAAAGGACAAATATAATCCTTGTATCCTTTCTCTTTTAGGGAAGGTCATTTGTCTCTTGTAGTAGTTCATAAGGTTGGGAGCATATGGACTGATTTGTTTTGCCTTCCTGGGAAAAAAAAACAAGCCAAACAAAACCCCACCAAACACCCATACCAAACAAGACTTTGTGTAGCTCTTAGAGGCTTCAGTGTGCGATCTGCCACTGACAACAGGAGCAGTGGTTGTAGATAATGAGAATAAGTGACTAAGATCCAGGCTCACACAGGTGCATGAGTACCCTTATTTACATGCTCATGTCAACTAATATTAAGTGCCTAATGCTAGCCAAGATAGAAACACTTTGATGAAACTTGATATCTGAAGGCAGGGTGTTAAATTAGTGCTTGCCATTATAGAGAAAAACAACCCAACCAACCAACCAAAACCCAAACCTAAAAATCAAGAACCAGCCCAACCAGCCTTAATGTTTTCAATAAGAAACTCATTGCAATATTCTGCATATTTTTTGTAAATGCAGTTACTTATCAAGATCCCAGTTGAGATTGGTTTTTCATTCCTATTTCTCTATAAATCAACTGTTATATTCAATTGAAATAGTACTGTAGTCATTTTAACTTGTCAAAATTTGACATAGCATTGCAGTGACATCAAGCAAGATTTTTCTAAGACTAATGTGTCTTAGTATGCCTTCAGCACCAAGGATTTTTGATTTTTAATTACACCATATGTAGCCAAAACTTCCAAAAGAAGTGTGAAAACGTACTAATTAATAGGGAGGTGGAGGGAGAAAGATAAACAACTAGTCAGAAGATAATACCTTTATGCATCAGTACATTCCAGGGCAAATTAGCACTTATTAAGTTTAGTAAGTATTTGGAGGAGATTCTATCACCTCTGGAAGATGTCACTGAGGCCTAAATCGAAACTGTTGAGAGATGAAGCCAAGAAGCATCCTAACAGGCCAGACTATGCTTCATGACCTGGTGTTCTGCCTGGCTTGAACAACTTTTCTTTGACTCCTTTTTGGGAAAAAGTTACAAGGAAAGATTAAGTTTGGGCACATTTATTAGCATACCTTGAAAGTGAGCTCAACAAGCAAGAAGCAGGAAGAAGAGAAGACTAATTTGCTGTCAAAGACTCTTGATTAGGACATATATTTTCAATTTTGCATGATTGTTTTATCTGAATATTACAGGGATCAAAGTAATTTAATCTGTCAGTCTGATCAGGTCTTCATCTTACATCTGGAAGAGGAAAAATAAACAGGAGAATGGAAGGTGCTGTTCTCAATTACAGTCCTCTAGGCAAATAATAATTATTGGGTTTGCTATTGTTAAGGGAAAAACCTCAGAATGATCCACAGAAATGGTCTACTGGAAACACTGGTTGTGAATTTAAGTTTATACATAAATAAGTTACATTTCCTAAGAGAAAAATCCCCAGCAGAACTGCTTGTATTCTTTAAAAAAAGTTAAATAATTGTTTTGACAAAATGAACAAAAAACCCTAAAATTTCATATATTATTCTTTTACACTCGACCATTTTATTTTTATTTTTTAGAGAAGTAACAAACGCTTCTACTAGAAATTAGCTTCAGTGTTGCATCTCTTTGACAGTAATTAATTTATAGGTTTTGACTATGCCTTATAACTTTAAAGCACTGTTGAGTCATGGATCTTCAGTACATCAGAGGACCCTTTACAGGTAATATTCAGATTTCTGAGTTGTAACTTCATTTCAGCTCTTTACCCCTGATTAGACCTTAAGATAACAGACTTACTGATGGAATTTAGATAAGGCGCCAGCTAACAGAAACTAGCTCCTTCTATACTGCACAGGAAGAGTGAAAGCTGGCAAGAGTGGTAGAATAGCAAGCAGACAGTAGAGATGAGTTCCAACACAGAGCTGTAGAGGAGAAGGGGGTTTTAGGTCACTTTCATAGCATTTTAAAATAGCATTTAATGAAATGGACCTTTGACTTTTGCTTTGAAACCAATCAGTAGGTTTAATGGATGACTTTTAAGAAATCAACAAAACCTAACTAAGCAAAAATAGCCATTATAGTTAGATTTAAGTAGTTATCCAGGAGTCCAGATAGCAAGGAAAAATCCACATGGGTCCACATAAGTATAAGGCTGAGGAGCTGACCAAAAGGCTTCTGTGCCGGAGTAGAAGAAACCAGCGTAGTCACCTGCAGCTACATTAGTCATTGATATGCGCAGCTGAAGCCTTCTGCTCCCTCCTTTTCCATATTCCCACAGCTCAGATTTCTCTGGATTGCTATAAGAGATCCTGCTATGAAATATTTCCCTTCTGCCACAACAGAGATCTGCTGAGCAACATCTCCACACCATGGGAATAGCAAAGCAACATGAACAACCCTGTTCAGCAACCATGTCAAGTTTTATTCTGCCCTTATCCAAGTGGAATGGACAAATCAGCCCCTGCTTCTGCATAAATTACCAAGGGATTAAGCAGGTCCTTGGACACACTCATTCTTCGCATCACACGGTCCTGCTAAGGAAGGCAGCCTAGTGGAAAAGCAAACAAAATCACAAAAAAAAGCACTCCACAGTTTAATAAAACACAAAGATTTTAATGTGACCACCCACAACGGGGCCAATCCAAACTTGCCTGAGTTCAGGACTGATGTTGGCCTTACACACAATCAGTAGGTAAACTTGGCATCTTGCCGCTTTTCAAAGACTCAGAGCAAGTCAGCTGGATGCTCTTGTTGAGAGACATTGCAACCTCTTCTGACTGAGCTACTGGAGCATAGCGCACCTTGATGTGTAAATAGCCTTTCACTGTCTCTCAGAGGTGCTCTGTCCCAGCTTATATAAGCAGGAATGAAGACCTTTTTTGATCATTTACACTATCCTGGAGCAGAACAAGAACTCTTCAGCTTCTCCACTGCTGTTTCTGTCAAGCCCACAACTTCAAAACCAGTTTGGCAGTTGCAAAACCTTCTGTATGGATGCCAAGTGATGGAGGATTTACCACGTTCTTTGGCATATAACTGCTTTGTCAAAAATTGAAGGAAAGAAAATAAAACAAAAAACCTACAGTTCAATATTCAGAGACTGTTGTCTTGTGTGTCTGGATCTTGTGATGCTGCAATTTCTTTAACTACTCAGTTGTGCATCCAATTTTCCTGCCTGCACATCTGTTTATTGGCAGTGCTCAAGTCACCCCTTAATCTTCTTTTGTCATAAAGTAAGTTTATCTAGCTCCCGTATTATCTGGCTACAAGGCATATTTTCTATGTGTGAAACTGATACCAACTTTCAGCTGTGGGTGTAATGGTCAGTGACACCAGAAATTTGGCAAATCACACATAATTCTAATGGTTTAAGATTGTGCCAGATTTAAATAATGACACAGGGAAAAAAAAAAATACTGCTTAGCCATGTAGATTCCTGCGGCAAAGTTTGTAGGAAGAGGTAAGGTTTTTAATTATACCAAATGATACAGCTGGAAAATAGCAGGCACGTGCTTCCAGGCACATGAGCCCTTTGTCAGGTCTGAAATACAAGAAAAACACTTCAGGCTAAACACAGGTTGAGAACAAGCTGCTTTGAGTTTAATTTTATTATGTTAATCAGTCAACTTGAGAGAAAGGAGTGCTTTGTGTTGTAATTCCTCAGCTCATTACATGAGGAAGAGTTCTTAAATTCCAATGTGCTGATACGGTTAGGGCATTTTTTATTTTACAATTTGCTCATCATTCAGCCTAATAAGGAAACTGCTCATAAAGTGAAACTGAGTAGGAGCAAAGTTCAGTCAACGCTATCACAATGCTGCAGTGTCTGGTCACCAACACTGTATTTGGGAATGCAGACTTCTTAGGTGAATTCAAGTATCTCCTTCTACCCACCGTAACAAAACTGGAAATAAAAGAGATCAGGAAAACTGCTCTACCAAATACCTTTTTTGTAATAATCTAAAAGAACAGGCTTAAATTCATTTTACTGGCTTCTCTGACACTAATTTTAAAGTGATGTAGTTTGTACATTTCAAGGGCAGGAAGACCCATTAGATCATCTTTTCTGACCTCCTGCAGAGTTGCACGTTGTATTGTTTAATAAAAGCCAACTGTGCAGAGCAGCCGCTCTAAGACAGACCCCTTCATTTCCCAGTCAGACTTGAAGCCTCTTGCTCGTTTCCACAGTTACTTAAATCTTTGCATTTGTAATGCTATACAACATGCAGACAATGTCCTGACCTGAACTTCTTCAGGGTGCCAGTATCAGGAAAGCAAATATTTATACAAATGGTTGCGATAGTTGCTGTAAATAGTAAGGCAATAACAATGCAGCAGAGAGGTATTTCCTGAAGGTTTAATGCCTAGCCAGGACCTGATGCTGTGAACTGATCTCGATCAATTATGAAATGTGTTGCCATTGTCTATAAATAGATCATTGTTGTTATTGTTATATGATGAAAACAGAAAATTGAGTATACATTTAGAGCCCTGTGGCATACAGCTTTGTTTCTGGGTCACAATTACCACATGCATCATGCAGAATAAATGTTTGCAAGACTTCAGCATGAGTGGTCAAATCATTTCTCCAAAAGGCACCATTTTGTGTCAAAACTCCTCATTGGCTCATAAGCTTCTTGCTCTGCATGACCTGCTGCTTTCCTGAAAATAGAAAAAAAAAAAGATGACTGAAGGAAAGGCTTTGACTTTAGGTCCCAGTTCTCTCTGCCTGAGTAATGTTACTGCAGGACCTACAGGTCACCTGGCAACATTATGGGAGAACTAATTATCCCAGGGAAATGCCATGTCCCATTGCTGTGGCACTGATGAGCAAACCACATAAAACTCAAAGAGGAATTTGAAAAGCAAACACTTAAGGGCTTGGACATTTCTCTGAGCACAGTCTGGAGAAATCTTTTGTGCCTCTGCCAGTAAAATAGTTTCACAAATTTTCAGTGTTCTGTCTATTGCTTCGATCTTTTTTCCCCATCCCTGCCTAACCTTGCTGGCTTTGCAATGAAATGAAGTAATGAAACCAAGAAAAAACCTTACCTATAAAATGGCCACAAATCACAATAGTTATAAATCTGTCACATTCTGGAACTAGTGCATTCTCACACTTCACTTGAAAAGCAGTCTTTGAAAGTCTGATAATTTCAGGTTCATTTGGATCAAGAATGGGCAAAGCTCTTCTACACCTTAGCCTGACTATGCTTGACTTACTTTCTTAGTGTCAAATTGCATGGCCACAAAGTATGCCAGTTCTGGAGAATCTGTGTCATAATCAGACAACTACAAGATCATTTCTTATCATTTGTTTCTCCCCAGAATTGACCAGTCCAGCATCATGTTTTAACCCCAGCCAGCAACTAAGTACCGCACAGCCACTTGCTCACTCTCCCCACACACTTCCTTGTAAGATAGAGAGAAGAATCAGAAAAAAAAAAAAAAAAGTGAAAGCTTTGGGCTGAGATAAGAACAGTTTAATAATTGAAATAAAATTGCTATTAATAATACTGACAATAATAATAATGAAATGGGAAACAATAAAAAGAAGGACTTAAAACCCAAGAAAGCACAGTATCACTGCTCACTACCCATGACTGATGCCCAGCCCATGCCCAAGCAGCAACTAGTTCCCAGCCAACTCCCCCCAGTTTATATACTGGTCATGACATGCTGTGGTATGGAATATCCCTTTGGAGAGTTTGGGTTAGGTGTCCTGGCTGCTCCCTTCTGCGTCTTGTGCGCTTCTTCACTGGCAGAGCATGAGAGACTGTAAAGTCCTTGACTTAGAGTAAGCACTACTCAGCAACAACCAAAACATCAATTAATAATGTATTATCAACATTAGTAAGAGAAAGCTGCGTGGAGACCTCATAACAGCCTTCCAATATCTGAAGGGGGCCTATAGGGATGCTGGAGAAGGACTCTTCATGAGGGACTCTACTGAGAGGACAAGGGGTAATGGGTTCAAACTTAAACAGGGTAAGTTTAGAAGGGATGCTGGGGATGGACTTTTCATTAGGGACTGTAGTGAGAGGACAAGTTAAAACTTAAACAGGGGAAGTTTAGATTGGATATGAGGAAGAAATTCTTTACTGTAAGGGTGGTGAGGCACTGGAATGGGTTGACCAAGGAAGTTGTGAACGCTCCACCTTTGGCAGTGTTCAAGGCCGGGCTGGACATAGCCTTGGGTGGCATGGTTTACTGGGAGGCGCCCCTGCCCATGGCAGGGGGGTTGGAACTAGGTGATCTTGAGGTCCTTTCCAATCCTAACTATTGTATGATTTTATGACTGTATGATTGTACTAAATCCAAAAGCACAGCACTGTATCAGCTACTGGGAACAAAATTAACTCTATCCCAGCCAAAACCAAGATATCCAGATCCAGAGCTAAAAAGCAGAAGCAGAAGAGTTGGAAAAGAGAAGTGGGTAACACTGGTCTTTCTTAATTAAGTCAGCAGTTCTCAGTTTAATTTCAGTATGGCACAACTGAGCTATTAAAACATGTATGTACATACTCTATGGACACAGAGAGATTTGTCATTTTTATAGAAGGATGAAATGTACTTGGAAACTCTAAGACTGTGGTCATCCTGCATCAAAGGCTGTTTCATAAAAAAACACCATAGCAGTCCATATATAGAAACAGCATACTGCACTTTAACTACTGTGGATAGAACCAAACACTCTTCCTGCCTTTCTAAAACAGCACAAACAACATGACCTTCCTCCAGAAGGGCCATTTCCAGAAAACAAATAAAATTACAGAGGAGAGCATTGTTCTAGAAGAAGTTGGGAACACAGGAGCAGCGTTTCCAACATGAAGTTCTCACACAAGAGGGTGGTGGACAGGAGAAGACAACAACCAGCGTACTTTGTGGCCGTGAAATTTTCTAAACTGAGGAAAATAGTGAGAAGAAGGTTGATGGTGGACAGGCATTTATTTTAGAAAGGAAATTTTAATCCCTTTGGAATAACCACAGTGGAATGAATCCAGCCAAGGGAAGTAGAAATGGGATCATAAATAACAGGAATCTTAGGTCAAGCAGAAAGGGGCTGCAGCAAAACCCAGTAGAAGGAGGCTTCCAAAAGGACATAAGAGCCTACACAGTACCCATTCTCCCAGGACCACCAAGGATGTCTGTAACTATCTTAACTACCTTGCTTTCAAGTCAGTACTTGACATCTCTTCCAGCTCCTCCTTCTGATCTTCTTATTTGATCTGTGACCAGCAGGCTTGTCCAGATCTGCCTCTTTAGTGTTTTACAGCTTCTGCCACACTTTGCCCACCTCCACAGGACACAAACTCTTTATTATACCCCTTCTTTCTATCATGGTAATTCTACTGTGTACTTTACACTAACACTGACACTTTTATTAAATAGAAGGTTTGGGTATGTTTAAATATGACAAATTCATTCTGTATATGATACCCAGAGAAAAATTTTCTTTGTTGTCTGGTTCAGTCTCTCCCAATAAAGGAGAGTATTTGTTTTCTGGTGAGAAGGAACAAGCACTAAAACATCACAGCATCATAACAAAACTTACAGTAGATAAAAGAAAGTATGTTGAGAATTTGCAAGAGTATGTTTTAAGTGACTTTCCTTTTCCCAGGTGAAATCATATTTCAGTATGTTGCTTCCATACCAATCCATTTGAAACTTTGTGGATATGCAGTTGACCAATTAATTTCAACCATATTGATTCAGCAGAATGCCTGGTGTCATATAGCTGCTATACTGCTTTCATGTTTACATGAGTGGGTCTACTGAGTCCCCTATAGGATGGGTCCACTGCAGCATGTCAATGGTAGGAATTACTATCATATTTATGGAAATATGAGCACACATACTGTGCACTTCAATGTGTAGCTTTTTTCCCAGATTTCTGTCTTTCAGATTCAAAACTAATGCAAGAAAGACAGTATTTTCAGAATGCTTCCACTATTTATCCTGAACCTACAGAAAAAAAAAACATAAACATAATAAACATATAAACAGATTTGACTGTAGAAAACATGGTTATTTTGGAAGCATATATATATATATAGGTGTGTCTGTCAACAGCTGCTTTTTGGAATGGTCCATTCTTCAGCTATTCCAAAGTAATAAGAAACATCACTCAGATCATTAATGTCAATAACAAGATTTGGCAAGAACAAAATTAAACACAACACATGGGTTTCCTACAGCATCATTTACTGAGAGATGCTCCTTTTTCAAGGAAACCTAAACTGTTAGGGCCTGAAAGGCACTATTATTCTTGCAGGAACTTTCAATCTAAGAAGCCATCCTTCATCTTGAGAATTTGTTTCAGATGGGGACCAAGCAACAATTGCCATCCTCCTCCACAGACTTGTCTAGTAATAAGAAACATGTGCACAGCTGGAGGGGTGTGAGATTGGAATAGGACTGGCAGTGGAGATGTGCACATTCAAGAGCAGATGGAACACTGCTTTTTATTAAGACAGAAGAAGTAGATGCAAAACACCTGGCAGAAAGGTGCTTGTTTTTCCCTTCAGGCTTATGAAAGCCATTGTGACAGTGGAGGCAAAACAACATGAAAGTAAGCAAAAAACGTGTAAATAGGAAAAAAAGATTAGAAACGGAAAAATTTTCCATAATAACTGAGATAGATTGGATAATTAAGAAGCAGAACTGATGCTTCTCATCTGAACTGTAATTACACAAATTTTTAAATAGAAAAAGTAAAGACTGGCCTTATTTGGAAAATTTGTATCATACATATTATCTTGGAAGTAATCTTTATATATTATATTATCATATTTTTATATTACATTATTATATACATTATATTATTTATATATGATAATATATATTATCTTGGATCATATTTTATCTTGGAAGTAATCTAACATAATTCTAGAAAAATCCATTAATCATTTTGGAGACTACAGCTTACCAATATCCACACCTACGAAGCACCCCTATGTTTATCATTCCGTACACCTAGAGATAGCCCAAATAAAATAGAACAACTATATAACAGCCATTTTTCCAATCCTCTGCATACCAGAGGTTTAGAAAACCTGTACACCAATTTTCTGAGACAGAATACTGTTTCTTATTAGAAAACAGAAGACTTACCAACTGTTGGAAATAACTGGGAAGCGGTTGTAACAGAGATAACAAGCTACAATTCCATAGAAGAGGCTGAATCAGAAATCCTCACTTTTACAGAACCTTCTGTGATATAAAGATTTCCATAGAATGGCAAATATCACCCTGAAAGGAAGCTCTGAGTAGAATCCATTTGATGAAAAAGGAATTGATAAAAAGAAAAAAAGAATGAAAATTCTAAAAAAAAGCTTTTTTCCCCCCAAGTTTTCCATCATATTGCCTTGATATTTTAACCTCTGTAATTTGTGAGATGATTCCCAGATACTGATGAATACAACTCCATTAGAAATAAATGTATTCAGCATGTTTTGAGCTTACTCTTTTCCTACCCTAGGTGAAAAGATACACACCATGAAAAAGTGATTATAGTAATAATGTAAGATTGCTTTAGGGACAAGTGTGAAGAGTAGATGGATGTTGCTTCCACACAAATACTGAAAACTTCAGAGCCAGTTGCTTGAGCTAACTGTTTCATGCACTCATAACTTGCTGTGATTGATACTGAACATTTCTTTGTCCTTATTACTGACCAAGGCCATAAATCCCAATTATGGAAGATAGTCGAGTTCAAGCTGCTGCCATATTTCACAGCAATGCTAATGCAGAGGTTACCAAAGGTCATCTTGGCCAGAAAGAAGGACCACAGCATAGTAATGATATCTTCACTATTTAGCTGCTATGTCTTTCAGGCTGAATGAGCTTTCATTACCCCCTATCAGACCCCTAAGCCACATTCTTCTCTCAGAGCCAGGGATAGAACCAAGATATGTGATCTCATGTCTTATGAGTTGTGAAACGTACTGGCAAAGTATATGTCAGCCCCTTCTCAGGAGGTTAAATGAACTGGCAGCCATTCCTACAGCTCAGGTAGCTGAGGGGTGAGCTGTGGTACAGGGAGAGGGAGCCCTCTGGATAGGTATTTTGGCCCAGCAGTTGGCTGGTACATAGGAAGTCTAAAATATTTTTTCTTTAAAAAATATAAATTTTTCCCTTATTTTATGCAAACTCTGAAGAACTACCCATTTAAATGCATGAAGTCTGTTGAAAGCTTGATGATTTAAAAACTCAAAAGTTCTGTTTCATAATAGATTAAATTACTTTGAGATACACCAAACACCATACAACTTTTAACTTGTTATTTCCAAAACACAGAAAAAATACAACTTCAAACAGACAAAAAAAACATACCTGAATTCTTTTACATATTTGCCTTTCAGGGAAATATCTACATCAAGACACTCTTTCAGAGTTTAGTGTCCATTGGAAACAGATTCCTAAAAGTTTAACATGCCTGAGCTGCACCACCACAGTATCAGAAGGCAATTTTTCCGATGGCTGTGGAGAGAAGATGCAATCCCTCCATTTGTACTGCATTATGTGGCATACACTCACATGAAAGAGATATTACCAATTCTTTTACATTTTCTGAACACCCCACCAAAAGTCAGTTGGTGTGCACAGGGGACTTCTTCCATTATACCTAGAAACTGGAAGGACCTCCACACATGCATAGAGGCACATTTCACCTACAGTGGCTACAGGATGAGTCAAGTTTCTGCTTGGGAATTCTGAGCTGAAATGTGGGATATGCAAGTTGGGGTTTCACATTATGTGACACAGTCAATGAATTTCAAGTCTGAAGTACGTTCATACTAGATTGATCCAGTCTAGAGATGAATGTCTCAGATGAGAAATCCCTATAACAGATAAATAGCAATGCAGTGGAATCATCTTGCTCTTTGCCACAGGCACACAGGGTACATATGAACTAAAATGCATCAAGGAGTTGAAATGAATCATCAAACAAGCATAAAGGCATATTACACACCTAGCAGGATGAATAAAGTAATTTACCAGGTCTTCTAAAGCTCCGTAAGTGTAAGACTATGGAGGACCATGCCCCTGCCTTTTAGATCTGACTGGTATTCAAACTGTGTATCTCACCTTATTTCATCCCATTTGCTCTATTTTTACCCCTTGAAGCATAAGGCTCAGCATGCCCTACAGTCTCTAGAGATTTGAAGACAGAAGGGAATATTACCTTAATTATCCTGTAACTCAGTGGTATATGTCACAAGCCAAAGTGCATAAAACTCCTGGCCTGATCATCATTCACATGCTGTGTGGAATTTATTAAATTCCTTATCCCACAGCCATTTAATCAGTGGTATTATTGGAATGAGATATTTACCCCACAGGGTGGTATGGACTGGGGCAGGAAAGCATGCCAGGAACAGCCTTGCTGATGCCTATTTATATAGACAGTGTAATTTTCTTTCCCTCTCCCTATCCTCAGTAGAACCAATTAGTTAGTACTCCAGCAACAGAGCAGGGTTTATTCTGTGTCTGTTTTCTGCAATAAATCTCTGCTCCTGATGCATTTTGATCCACAGCCAGTTTAATCTGCCTATTGACTGTTAAACTCTGGTTATTGTTTACAGTAGGATCTTTAAGAATTAAGCCTTTCTTTCACCTTCTCCTAGATCCAGGTTGGATTTTTTTGAAGGGATTTAGAGTAGGGCTGAGGACCTGAGAAAGCTGTCATGTCTTCAAAATTATACTCTCATGGTATTACCCTGTGAACACTGCCTCCAGCCTGGCTGGTAGATTCTGCTTTAGACAGAGCAGATCACTTAGTCTCCTTGATTGGACAGTATTCAGATTCCCATTCAATCTCTTTGTTTGGACAGTCTTCAGATTCATTGCTAAGGCTGCAAATTACAAGCAAATATTGCTCTTATTTACATTTAGCCATGTCCTTAACCATGGCTTGGAATCCAAAGCACTACAAAGTATTTCTGCGCATAGTGAGTGGCAGTTTCCATTCCTAACATCAAAGGACTGTGTTCACCTCACCCTACTAAGCACCTAAAATGGAGGGATAAGTCATGTACATGAGTCTTTCTAGCTGCTGATGCGCAAAGAGCCTAAACAACTACTTTATAGTTGACTTCCATAAAGATGGCCCACTCTCCATTCTCATTTGCTGTAATCTAAACTGAATCTGTAGAAGCATGCAGTATCTTTGCTCTTTTTCCCTGAACAACTTGCACAACTATACAGATTTCTGCAGTATGCTGTGTAAGATATGTCTCCATCCAGGACAGATCTTTGGAGCACAGCTAAGTTGCCATCCTGAAAGTTCATTTACCTTATTAAATCATAAGGGAACAGTACAAGGATGGAGAAACATCTGGTTAGTCAACACATGGGCCACAGGAGTAATGAACCCTGTGTTTTAATAGGTAAGCCTGCACCTGCACCTGCACAAGATTTCTAGCTTCTGCACCAGCAACAGCTCCAGAGAGAGGTAAATAATTAAGAGAACAAGGCTGAGGTGGAAAATGGCTGTGATATTGACTTTCCTTAAGAGCACATTAGGGACGTGCTTAAAATCAGATAGGGTTAAGTTTGCTTTAACTGAACTTTGATTGACCCCAGAAGCCCTCTTAACTGAAGAGACTGGTGAATCTGCCCTCTGAAAAACCACCGACTATTCTTTGACCAGTCCTAGGACCTTGTGGCTCCATATTACTTGAAATACAAGAACCATGAAATCTTGTGATTCCATGACTTCAAACTACATGGGCCATGATTCCTGTTTTGCATAGCCATGCCACAAAATCCAGCTATGCCTCTATGGCTATTTCCCCACTGAAGCGCTTGACATTCTAACATGTCAGCATGGTGCAACGATGACTTGGATCTGGGCTCTGGAAGAACCTTATCACCACTGCAACACACCATACATGACCTCTGTTGCCGTACCTTATTTTCAGGGGAAAAAAATAATAAATTTTCTACTGAAATAGCCTTCCCATATGAGAAATAGCATGGTTGACACTGATCAACTATTAAGTGGGTGACATCTTCAACTTCAAAACCAGGCAAGTTTAAGGAAAGTCAGTCTAGGGCAGAAGGTCTTGAAGGGTAGCCAGATGCTGCTTGTTGAAGTGCATACTAAAATTATTTTTCTTCAAGAACAGAATGGTATGTTATATTCAAGGGGTCATGTTCAATTAGGAAACCAGCTGATGCTAAAATCCAACTTTGCCTTCTGTGGAGCCAAGCTGAATTTGATCTTCTGACCCTCTTGTTACCAAAGAGCCCATCTGAGAAAATAAACATGAAAAGCCTATGGGATTTTCACCAGTACTCTACATCCCTTTGTACAGAGACACTAACACTGATCAGCTTTCACATCCATAAGAAAAAGGCTGGAACACATTCAAGAGCTCAGAAAAGCACTTCAGAGGATGGCTTATTATAAAGGTGCGGTGTAGCTGGAAATGCAATGATGTTGACCTCTTGGAAGCTGTTCATAGTATTGTAGCTTCTAGCAAGCCTTAGTCTCGAGTCAAAATCTCCTTGCTCTGAGCAAACAGGTGAGAGAATTTTTGTATAAGGGAGTCCAGCATAAAGAGCAACATACACAAATAAAGAGGGAAGCAGCAGTAAACATTGTATCAGCCTTTAACTGTAGCTCCACAACTACCAAGAGTGCCAAAAATAAACCTCACTATTTTAACTACTTGTACCGAAGCAGGGAATTATAAGACCTCGATTTTACACGATACGTTTCCATAAGTATATAACATAATTCCGGTTCAAGATCTCTGGTACTATTTACCATCCTCAGAAATAATTATACATCCTCCCAGGTTCAATTTTCTCATCGTTTAAATAGCTTTAGGTATAAAACTCAGAACCTCATTTGCACACGATCTGTTGCATATGTGCCCTCATCACTGACAGTAATGTAAGAACATCCAAAATAAACAAAACAAACCCTACCCCAAACAGAAGTAAAACAGATAAAGTGTACTGCAGAGTATGAACTTAATTTATGAATCCTGCATTCATGCTTAAAGAAACTCTGTGTATGATTACATCTTGAAAAGAATTTATTACTCAATATAAACTGAGATACAGCAGATAATTATTAGTAATGTTATTAATAATAGTAATAATATTTTAAATAATATCTTACATTCCAAATCAAATGGAGAAAAGTATATAAAAGAAGTGTTTATGATATTCATTTCACCAATATTCAAGGAATCAGCGAATTAACTTTTAAAGCCTCTTGAAATTTCAAACTCTCAATAATCTGGTGCCATATGTGACTACTTTACTCTCCCTTTACTCTTCCAAGAAGATATTTAAAGGTGAAAAGAAGAGACATATTAGTAATTTTCAGTTTTAAGATTTGTGGGATGGTCACATTGGCAACTCACACTCAACCAGAGGCAAAAGTTTTTTGGAGGTTTTCGCAATACTTTTTCTATGTTCTGATAAAATGTATTGCAGCAACTTCCAGGCTTTAACAGACTACTTTGATGTATGCTAATGAAAATCCAGGTGTGTGACAATGGCCACAAATCCACTGTGTAAATGAAGTGACAAATATTTTCTTGCTTGCTTACAAACATCTAAGGAAATTATTTCCTCCAAATCTTTCGTGCCTTCATGAATATTTAAATGTCCAAGTTAGCTTTAGCCAACAGTTTCTAAGACTAATGCTGCTGGTTCTGTTACCCTAAATGATAAATTGGGCACAGAAATGATTCATATTCTTTACTGCAGCTCTTGGCCTATATTTCCTGAGAAAATAATTGTAAACATCTGTCCTGACGGGTCACTGACTGACAGATCCACAGTAACTTTCAGACATATTTACAGCTAAGGAGGTTTCCAAAGGTAAAATGGTGTTCTGGGAGCGAATAGGCTGGCTGATTGCTCATGAGTCACTGCTGAGAAACGCAGTACAGGTATGAGCTCATAAAACCTTTGGCGACCTGCAGAATATAGATGTGGAAACCGTATCACAGAAAAACCCCAGTGCCACATAAATGCTGCCTGAACAGCATCAGCTAATTGCAAATCAGAGCTAGCCACTTAAAGAGAAAGTGTCTTTGTACAGTACCATTGTGTGGAAATTAAATAGAATACAGCAAGCTGCAAGGCTGAATAACTCGCATACAGAATCACCATGGGAGTACTGCTCCTGGCAATAAACAACAGGAAAGAAAAGGTGGCTTTGCTTTTAAGACAGAGTTTGGAATTTGGAAATCCATGTTTGGGTCCTGCTTCTGCTGGCAGATTTCTTCACTAAGTATGAGCAAGTTTCTCTGAGAGGGCATGTCAACATAGTCAAAAATGGAGCCATTAGGCCTTTTCTCCTTATCTGATACAACACTGTTAAAGAAAGGCTTGATCATCAGGCAGCAAGACCAGAGAAACCCCGTCACATTCAGGCAAAAGACATGCTCTGAAACTGTGTTAAAACTCTTGGCTTTTAAGCAAACAAGTGTTCTTGCTGGGCTGCTTCAGCAAAATGGGCACCCTCAGAGCAAGGCAGAGCTAGAACCAGTCAGAGAGGTGTGAAGAGAGTTTGTAAATATGTTCTCCCAATTATATCACCATTTATAGAGAGCCTAACAGAGTGACTTGGGTAGCTAGCCAGTATAAACACTTATCATTCATATCATAAAAGCACAACACTATACTATGAAATGCCAGCTAGGATTAGGAAACTCAAATTAGTTTCATATATTGCCTTAGGAAGACTTTAACAGATCTGGAGTTCAGCTGTGATACCTGTATTTAAAAAATGACTGCAAAACACTAGTCTCCAAGAATAAGTTGAAATATGAAAAATCTGCTTTGAAAAAGTGAAAGAATGCAGGTTTCTTTCCCTGTGTTGTGACTTGATCACATAAGATGCAGAGGAGAATGTGGGCCATAAAGACAATAGCAAGAACATGCCCTACTTTAGTTAATCGAGTCACAAGCACAGCCTGGATGTCTACCGCCTTCTTCCTTCTCCTCTTTTTCCTCCTCCCCATTGCTTCAATCAATCTACACTAGAAATGAAGTATCCTGGTTTTGCTTTCTGTTTTTCTAGCAGGGAGGGTGAAGCATCTCACAGCTGCAAAGCAGTCAATTCTCTACCCTTGAAACCACTGCCCTGAGCCTAGCTGTCTTTGTAGCAAATGTTTCTCAACTTGTGCATTGCAAAATCAGGGTAAATGGGGAGGACAAGGGAGTAAGGGGTCAGAAAGCCAATCAAGGGGGCTCATGAGGCATTGAAATGTTATTACAATCCAAGACTAAGAGAATCTTGGTATTCTCCTCCCTGTATAATCTTCGTCTTCAAGGTCAAATATTCCCTGCCAAGACCTCAGAAAGCCTGAGCACAAATGCATTAGAAAGACTTCACCATGTTATCACCAGCACATTTTTCACTCTTCCTTTTACGGGGAGTCACAAAAATGATTGACTTCTAGAAAGGGGTTGTGACCTAAGCAGGCTGAGAAACCTTATACTTGCTGAACCAGGAATTAGGGATTAGCCTGAGCCCTAACTCAGTGAGATGCCATGAAATAAACCATATAGATATTACAGCTGAGGCATTAATTCCATATTTAAGCATTTGTGTAACTCTTAACAGGACTAATCATTGAAATGAAATTGCATGGTTGACTAACTTTCTGAATTAGAGTCTACGCGTTCATTTTTGGATGTGTGTTTTTGTTGTTGGGGTTTTTTTAATTATGCACTCCATGCTTAGTCAGGACAATGTAAACACATGGACAAAGATCTCCTAAACAGAAATGGTGCTAAAAGAAGGTGTACTCCTCCATTTTCTGAGCAACTGAATACAGGGAGAAAGTGGTACAAAAACTCATCTATTCTAATTTAATAAAAGTCTCCACATTCACAAACATGTTGCTAGGTGGTGGCATCCCATTCTGACTTTGAAGAAATCTTGGAAATAGGTGTCTGAAATATATCTGTCACAACCCTGGATTTGCCTTATCAAATGCAAACAGCATTGGGAAGGAAGTCTGCTTCAGCTTTTGAGCATTGTTCTCAGGAGCAGCAAGTGAAGAAATGAAATGAATCTTCACAGATTTTCATCAGAATTTGGGTTTGTTCCTTATGGCCTTTTCTGATATTTTGATTTAATGATATGATGATCCCTTTTCTCTAGAGTAAGTTTCTTACAGACAAGACTGTGCAAACAGTCTTCTGTTTCTGAAGAGAATCACATTCTCACCTGGATGAAAATGCAGCTTACTTTATTTTTCAATGTATAATTTGCATACCACACGTAGCAATGCATGCAGGAGCTTTCTACCTATCTGGCATTAACAGGAATCCTTCAGGTCTGGTTTCTCAGCCATCTTTGTGCTCTTAAAGATGCCCTATAGGTCCATTTCTTGGTTTTCTGGAGTAGCCATGAAGCTGGAGTACACTAAGAAAGACAAACCAAAGCAGAGGAAGGTTCTTTCAAGATTCCAACAATCTAAAGGAATGTAGAAACTTCAACTGTAGGCTAGGAGCTTATTAGTTTTTATCCCCTGTTAATTCCTGATTGAAGTGTGCAAATGCAAAGCAAGATTTTAGTGATCACTTCCTCCCTTTCTGAAAAGGGCAATCTTTGCACAGAGCATCCTTCTTCCTAGACTGCCTGGCTCTGGCAGGTCTCCATGAAGTACCTTGGGGGTCTTTCCACCACTATGCAAGGAGCACAGTGGGTCATGCAATTCAACTCCGGAGGTGGCTCAAAGTGGAGGAGGTGTGAATTTTCAAAGGCTTTTTTCCCCTTATTTGCAGCTTCCCCTCCCCTGAGTGTCAGCTGAGAAAATTTTACATGCTGCTATGTTATTCCTCTCACAGAGGCTTGAAATAGCCTAAAGTACTTGCTTTCAACGATGGTAAGAGCACTGTAGGAGCTTGTTGAATCCGTACCTCAAAGAACCTAAAAGCACAGTTTAAATCAGTTTAGAGTGTGAGCTTCTTCCAAAGCCCCCTCCCCCTTCTTCACCCACCTTTCTACCATGGAGTCAATCCAGTTCCCTACTACTCATGCTGGATCATTTCAACTTTAGAAGAAAGGCAGGGGATGCCAGGCAAGTGAGGCATCCCTGCTTCCATGGATGAACAGCTGTCGCTTTCGAAGAGGGAAGTAGATGCACAGAAGACCACAGTGACATACATTGTGGTCGCTGCTTCAGTGGCCTTTAGCTTCCCCCAGGTTTGATAAAATGTCACACCCTGGGGTAGGAGGTGATAACAGATTTGTTTTTCCCTCTGCTGAAACAGGTAAAAACAGGATCCCTGTGAGCTTCCCAGTCTGCAGGCCCTTTCGCGCAATTCCTTTATAAACCCGTGGCACCTGCTGCACATCTCTGAGGGGATGCACTGAAGTCTCTGACAGACTGGAAAATGCGTGAAGGCTAGGTCTTCTGGGCTGCTGTTCCATTTTGAGTAATTTGCACTTTCAGCAGCCAGAAGGCTTGACTGCTCATCTTCCTAAAATTATAAAAACTGACATTTCAAAGGCAGGCAGAATGATTTCATTAGGGCAAGACACAACAATTTCTAGCCCCGACCAGCAAGTTACCCAGAGGTTGGTAGGAGTATCAGAAGAGTTCCTCCATACACTGTTCCAGTATCTGGAGATCCTAGGGATACATAGTTGTGAAAGCCCAGCCCAGCTCTTTTCTCCTAAGTCTCCCTGAATTGATATAGGAAAGCAGTACTCCCTTGCTCTACCTGTAAGTTGTATGTATTCTCTTCCTCTCCCAGCCAGGCATGTAAAATGGATGCTAACTCGTCCCTTTCTCTTCACACATTGTGATCCCCTGGGAGAGCAGCTTTGGGCAGATGCCAGAAACCACAAACTAGCTGCTGGGTGAATTCACTTGTGAAACTTAGCAGCACATTATCTCGGTGGTATGTGCTGTTAAATGTGTGACTCTCCAGGTAAACAGGGACTAAATCCATGCCCTTTATCTTCTGTGCTAGAGATAATTTTCAAAGAAGGGCTGTCAGAGTGCCCACATCGCCGTCAGTCTTTAGTCCCAGAGATGAAGACAGCAGCAGGAAGAAGTTTGTTTAACAGGAATGCTTGACTAGTGGAGGAAGGGTTGCCATATACCAAACCAAGTATTCTGAACACTAGCATTGGTCTTTTTTGGCAGAAATGGGCTGCAGAAAGGAAAACAGCTGAACTTACCTCTTCTGATTCAATCTACAGGTTTTATCTGCACCCTGCGGACAACAAGCCACTGTCTTTGCCTTGTCTCATGGATTACTACATACTGGGAAAGATGATGGGAAAGGTCTGCTTTGGGGTCATTCTCACCACGAATAATGATGCTGTACATGACAAACCTTCAGCCATGAAGAAGGGTCCAGCTTTGCCCCTCAAGGGCAAGAGAAGAAATGTCAACAGAGAATGGTGCTTAATGTCTTACATCTGTGTAAAACATCCTGGTGTCTGGGTGTCTGACATCCAGCAGCACAGGGAACTGCCCAGTAAAACTCATTTCTGAGAAATTAAATAATGCTCTGCCAACGAAAAGGAACATGACCACTGAAATGGGGTTTAACACTAAGGAGGGAATCGGCCAGCTACAGGCACCTCGTAAACATCCAAAACCAATGGGGGAATTTCTTTTTGCCTAGGGAAATCTGACCACAACCTTTAATAATGTCCTCACATTTCACAAGTCTTAATAACAACAACTTGTGTTCATATAATGTCTTTCATCCTGGAGAAACCCAAAGTGCTTTACAAGTGGCTTAGCAAACTATACAAGAATATTCAGTCCCTCATTCCCCTCGAGGCTGAAAACTGACTGCAATTGGCAAGGTTTTCCTTTTGGTTTCCAGTGTTCCATGACTCTTTCTCTAGGCCATTGCTTTTATTTCTTTGTTTTATTTTAATAGCAAATTTGATAGCATGGGAGGGAGAAAAATGCAGTTCTTTTCTCAGGGACAGATGCATGAATGTAGTCAATTTGGGGGGGTCAAGAAACATAAAGAGAAGTTCCATGTCACCAGAAGATAAAAATGACAGTTTTGCTTTCCAAATGGGGGGAAAGGGAAGGAAATCCAAAAAATCTCCACTTGAAGAAAACCTAGAATATTTCATTTACTGTGAAATAAGACCTTTTTAAACGTTTTCTGAAGACTGAAGTTGACTCAGTTGTAAAACAAATCAGATTTAAGTTGGCAAGTGGAAGTGAAACATTTTGACTTTCAAAATGCAATTTTTCTCTTGGACACAACTTTAAGAAAATAAGGAAATCCATCTCACCTGGTGTTTTTCTTTGCTAGGAACTCACTTTGCTAGGAAGCTTAAGGAGAGTACAAATACCCCAGTTCCTATATTTTCTCCACTGTCCATATGTTCAAGATACTGCCAGTAGTACAACTCAAGATGTACTTTTCCTCCATGAATTCATGCGGTTCAACTCTCCCTGAAGCTGTGTAAATTTTATCATCCACAGTATCGTATGATCATGGGTTACACAGCTCCTGCATTGTGCACAAAACCACCTTGTTTTGATTGTTTCAATTTGCCTCCTGTTAATTTACTAGAAGCAGAAGACATTCAATGAAAGAATGCAGTCATTGCTTACTCACCATTACCATGCCAATAATTGCTTTTCTCTTTCCACATGGAAGAATCTTTGTGTGCATCATCCCTGCTCCTGCAGAGGTGCTGAGAAATTCCTTTGGCTTCCTGCTTGGGAAACTATAGTTTTGTAGTAGGTTAAACTGTATAACCAAATGTATATAGGGGTTTCTGTGGCTGAGTATATTCTCATTATGCACCCTAGGTCAACCTTCCCACACCAATGGAATAGCTCAGGTATCTAAACCATAGACATAGTATGTTATTTGACTTCCTACAGTAGCACACACATCTTCTTGAGGATTATGAAGGAATAAAGAAAACATGCATTTCAAAGAATATATTATAGCACACAAAATGTACCACATGCCTGTGTACAGGCACATGATTAGATCTGTGGTAGCTTCCTCTTAAGATATTATTTAAGTGTATCTAAAATGCCCACATTTTGTCCTCTTCCTACAAACAGGACTAACAAAAATTACACACTTTAGGTGAATTCTTACAGTGATCTTTCAAGAAACTGCAACGTGTCGTTAAAGGTTTCTTGTGTCACCAGATACTGAGCTCAAGAGATACTTCCTCACACTTCTGGAGGAGAGCTGATGAAACGTAACTGACCTGTAAACTGAAAATGAAAATCCTGTCCCAATTCTTCCTTTTAAAAAAATAATTAAAAAGAAAAATAAATTAAATGTAGAGGTGTTGAGAAACACACCGAGCAGAGTGCAAAGGAAAAACAGTTCATTCATCCAGCCTTTACAAGAGCTGGGCTTGAGCTGAACTGACTTTTGCTATGCTCTTTGTGTAAAGATTATATAAATGTTATTAGAAGGCCAAATTTAGGCATAGCAGGAGAAGAAGAGGAAAAAAAATCCTGAAAACTTGAAAGATAAACTAGCTTTTTGGGAATGAGAATTCAAGCCCCCACTTGTACATTGCACTGAAGTTTTGAACCTTTTCCTCTCCTGATTAGGCAGTTTCAAGCAACAGTCAAAAGAAAAAAAAGAAAAAAAAAAATAAAAACATACACCCCACACACCCCCCATACATGCATACATACCTTAATTACTTTGAGTGTAACTTTCAACTTCATCCTTTACTGAACTCAGCCTGCTCAAATTAGATCCCAGTTATAGGGCAGCTGGAGCATAAAGGGAGTGGGCTAGGTGCTGGAAGAGATTTTCCACAAAAATACCTTCCTGTGACCTTGTTCATTTTCTATGTCCATAGATCATAGAATCATAGAATAGTTAGGGTTGGAAAGGACCTTAAGATCATCTCATTCTAAGCCCCCTGCCAGGGGCAGGGACACCTCCCACTAAACCATGACACCCAAGGCTACATCCAACCTGGCCTTGAACACCACCAGCGATGGAGTGTTCACAACTTCCTTGGGCAACCAATTCCAGTGCCTCACCACTCTCACAGTAAAGAATTTCTTCCTCACATCCAATCTAAACTTCCCCTGTTTAAGTTTGAACTCATTACCCCTTGTCCTCTCACTACAGTCCCTCATGAAGAGCCCCTCCCCAGC
>JASSUY010012903.1:0-17187 GCA_032466535.1 Forpus xanthops | reverse complement strand
GGGCACCCTGTGCCAGTGCCTCAGCACCCTCACAGGGAAGAGCTTCTGCCTCAGAGCTCATCTCAGTCTCCCCTCTGGCAGATTAAAGCCATTTCCCTTGGCCTGTCCCTACAGGTCCTTGTCCAAAGCCCCTCTCCAGATGAGGACTATTAAATGGGGACAGAAAGAAAAATGAGGTTTAACACTTGAGGCCTGACAGTGGTATGAAGGCAGGCTGCAGCCTGCTCCTTCAACCCCCCCCTTGACCCACCAAGGTTTTCCTACCTGCAGGCACCTCTCCTGGTCCCATAGACCCCCATTCACAGATGTGGGTGGCATCAGTGGTTCCCATCCTGAGCTACCTCCTCTTCACAGCTCTCAGCTGTTTAAGAAGTGCTTGAAGAACCCGCAGGGTTTTCAAGTCAACAGATTTTAGTGGTGTTGGGGAAAAGGCTCTGAGAGAAAGCTCCTGAATGAAAAGAAGAGGCCGTACAAGAGGACTGAGTCAGAGCACGTTACGCATGAGGGAATGCTCATTTTCACATGCCACAAAACACTTCTCTCTCCAAACATGAGCACAGAAGTGATGTTCTCACCCAGGGAAAAACTAATGAAGGTGTGTGAAAGGACCCAGCCCTGCTCCAGCTGGAAGGAGACAGGGACTCTGTGAACAGAACACTTAATTGCACTTGGCAATCAGGATCTCTGGTGTTCAGTTAGGGCTGGGAGATGGTAACTAACCTGCTTCAGATTCTTCCTCAGCCTTTGCAACTGCTTATTGTACTTGTCAACAGCCCCATCAGCACAGCAGGGAAGTATCTACGGAGATATTTAGAACTTTTGGGCTAATTCTCTTACCCAGTTTAAACTATCCATCATACAGACACATTTAATAGTAAGTTTTAAGCTGCTTTCCTTGCAAAACAAGCCTGTATTGGGAAGGGATTGTTGGGCATGATATTGTATTGTATGGTGCAATGGTGCCACCAGCAGCAGCTTCCCCCCACTTCCAGTTCAGTTTTCCTACCATCAGTCACCTCAAGCCCTTTTCTAGTGATAAAAGGGATAGTGTGATTCCTAGCTAGAAGTGTTATTTAATGAAAGCAACAGCACAGGGAGCAAAGGGTCTGTGGGAGCCACTGGATTCAGGGTAGGGATAAAACCACTAAGTAAGATGATGCTTCCGGTCCTCCAAAACTGGCACCAGTTAAATTACCCCACTTGAAACACAACTTCTGGAGAGGTTCAATTTGGGAAGGGAGAGATTTTAGTCAAGAAAAGGAAAATAAAGCCTCTGGAAAGCAAATGATGAGCAATATCCTGTCTGTGGGGCTGTGGACCATAGCCAGGAGGAGCGAGTGAGACCTTGGGTATCCCTGCACCATGCCTGTCTCAACCCTGCAAACCAGACACTTCCAAGCACTTTGAAGCAGAGCTTTTCCTTTTTTAAACTCCCTTTAGCTGCTTTTCCACAGGAAACTGTGGTTTTGCTTTCACATAAGAGCCACAAAGCCAAAGGTTTCCTAAATTCCCTCTGTGAGTGTGAAGTTCAGCTACAGACCTTGCAGCACAACCTCCCTGCGTGTGCTTTGCCTGTTAAACCAGGATCTTTATAGAGAATCCAGAGGCAAACTCCAAATGAGCTGACTTCATTCTGCAGTGCCACCTAACCTGCACCACAATGGGATGAAACAGCATGAAAACAACTGAATGGTAACTGATATGGCTGTAATAAAAAGGTTTTGTTACCAGAAATCCTCCTGCTCTGGTGATGAACCAGCTCTCAGCTCCTCCAGATTCCTGCTCAGCTCTAGTCTAAGCTTTCATCTAAAGTAGGAATATAACTTTCCGCAGCAAGATTTATTGCACAAACAGCACAGAAACCTAAATATAAATCCTGCTTCACCCACCTTCCCAGAGGAGCACTGGAAATAAGAAAGGAAACTGGATTTATTATAGGAACACAAAGCTCCATGTGGGTTCTACACTTGGTTTAGTGTACAGCTCATGTCAACAAGGGGGAAGAGCAGAGGTGAATGATGCTGCACTGCAGGTGTCCACAGCAGGATGGGACATTCCCATCTGCTGATGAAATAAATAAGGCAAAAGCTCAGAATTGGCCAAAAAGCTGAATAAAATATTAGCAGATCAAGAACTGGACCAAGAAGCAAAGGCACCAGAAACACCGCTGCAGAAAACTGCCCGAAGCACCCAACAACCCCCCGGCAAATGGTATATGGAGACTTCCTGATTTTTTCTGACACTGTTATTAATCTTTAACAGCATAGAAGTTGTTTAAAACCTGTCAAAACCAGAGAAGCTGTGGCTGCCCCATCCCAGGCAGTGTTCAAGGCCAGGCTGGACACAGGGGCTTGGAGCAAGCTGCTCTAGTGGAAGGTGTCCCTGACCGTGGCAGGGGTCAGAGCTGGATGACCTTTAACGTCCTTTCCAACCCAAACTGCTCTATGATTCCATAAACCTCATCTTGATGGGCACTGGCAACACAAAAGAAACTGTTATATTACTTATTTAGGTACCACTTGAAATCACAAGTGCTGTTGGCCAACAAGTCTCAAGTTTAACCCCACCAGGCATTAAACCATCAAACCCATTCGAACCTTGGGTTAAAAAGGTAATGCAGGTGGATCAGGCTCCTCTACACACGGTACTGTACTCTTTGGGCTTTCCTGCTGGAAATTCTGGCCTCCATGTGTGCACCTTCAACTCCAAATCAGTAACTTCTGAATGACATTACGTCCATCCAACCAAACCCCAGCAACATCCCTGCCTGTGGCAGGAGCTTGGAACTGGATGATCTTAAGGTCCTTTCCAACCCAAACCATTCTATGACTCTATAATATCAACCCTAGGTGGGGTTTTCCCAATGTAGGAAGGGTTGTTCCAGCAGCTCAGACCCAAATTTGGCTTCGTTTAAGAACTGCTGCTCTCTGGGGCAATAAAGGGCTGGTCTGCATCAAGGTTTGCTCATCCCCTCCATTAAACTCCCCCTATACGTTGTAGGGCTGAACATGGAGCAGGATTTGGGGCTCACGCACTCCCTCTGCCGGCTCTCTGCCAGCTCCTGATGAAGCCTTTGCCCCGCCTGAACTTCATCCACCAAATCATCATGATTCACTGCACAGCGAAGGCAAAACTGCACAGGAGACAGAAAGTGAGCCCTCCACAAGCAAATAAGAGGCTTTGAGACTTGGAAATAGAGGATTTACCAAGAAAATGGGCAGATGCTTCTCCTGTGGGAGCATATGCCGAGGATAAACAGCTCATACAGATAAAAACAACTGACGGGATGTATTCAAACCTGTTGGTGATGATTCAACAGCAAGAACTCGATAACAGCAGCAAACACACCACAGCACATCCCTGAAAGAGCTGTCACTTTCCACCTTCACTAAGGCAGCACAGCAGGGCTGGAGCTCAGGGGCGTCACTGGAAAGCTACAGGTTCATTACCTGGAAAAGGGCTTTGGACAAGGGATGTAGGGATAGGACAAGGAGAATGGCTTTAACCTGCCAGAGGGGAGACTGAGATGAGCTCTGAGGCAGAAGCTCTTCCCTGTGAGGGTGCTGAGGCGCTGGCACAGGGTGCCCAGAGAAGCTGTGGCTGCCCCATCCCTGGCAGTGTTCAAGGCCAGGTTGGACAGAGGGGCTTGGAGCAAGCCGCTCTAGTGGAAGGTGTCCCTGGCCATGGCAGGGGTTGGAGCTGGATGAGCTCTAAGTCCCTCTCAACCTAAACCAGGCTGGGATTCTATTATGGCTGTGGGACAGTCTGTAAAACTGACACAGCACTCCCTGCTTTTCCAGACATCTCTTTCACCCACCAAAGCCACTCAAACTGCTTCCTCTGTATACAGGATTCAGGCAAATTTATAGCTGAGCCATGAGGGAAACACATGCTGCTGACCTGAAACCCAGCCCGGGTTTGACTGCAGGAAAACCAAGTCTGAAAACACAACTGTGAAACACCATTTCTCCATTTTCTATTTTCACACAGCCCAGTGCCCATTTCTACACCCAGAAAACCTGCTCAGGCCAAAGAATTCCATGGAAATATCTTTGGGAAGGATTTGCTCATAGAAACTAGGAAGTACTCAAGCACGTTGGCTGATTTTGCCAGGCTGTAGCAATGCTTTTCAGTGCAGTTGGGATGAATTTTGAGACAACCACATCTTTCCTTTGCACAGTATATCCCAGTGACTCCAAACAGCTGCTCCCAGAACAATTCCCACAGCAGTCCCTGACGTACCCACGTGCAGAGCAAACACTGCCACAGGAAAAAGCACCATGGCAAGTGTCAGAGTCTGACCCAGCACACGACTTCCTTGGCCAGGAAAGCCCTGGATCACATCCACCTCCTCAGCTCAGCCAGCAAAACAGGCAGCTCAGGAATGTCATTTCCTACCAATGCATCGCCTGCGGGTGAGTCTCTGCTGTCTGCAGCCATCGGCCTTTTTTCCTCCTGGGAGCTCCTCTGGTCTGCAGGGTTCTGAGCTTCACTGAGGGCACTCACAGGGTATTTCCTCTCCCTTTCCTGTCCTGTAAAACTTGGGGAATTTGAGGATCATAGAATGAATCCCAGCCTGGTTTGGGTTGGAAGGGACATTAAAGCTCCTCCAGTTCCAACCCCTGTCACAGGCAGGGACAACTTCCATTACAGCAGCTTGCTCCAAGCCCCTGTGTCCAACCTGGTCTTCAACACTGCCAGGGCTGGGGCAGTCACAACTTCTCTGGGCACTCTGGACCAGTCCCCTGAGATCTTCATCCTTTTGTTGATTCAAGCATAAAGGGACAACAGGACCAGAAATCAGTGTGAGAGGGAAAGCAAACTGCATAAGCTTTGCTTCCAAAACCAACCTGGACAAAAGGCACTGGGAGATAAGACAGACACACTGCTCCGCATGACTTCTTTCAGCACTTCAAGAGCATCAGTGCCCACATAGCAGCACTGGCCACAGAAACCAGGCAACCTCCTGTTGCTTCACTCAGTGGGCCAACCAGTAAAGATTAAGGCTTCCAACACTGCTGCAACATTCCAGTTTAATGTTTCACTGTGGGAACAGGGAATGAAGTTTAATGCTCAGGCAAATCAAGTGCAGCAAACACCAGGTCAAGGTCAGGCAAGCGGTGGTGCCAAGCACTCACACTGAAGCCTCTGGTTTCGCCCTGAGACATGGTCTTTGGCTTAGCAGCCGCATGGGAAGGAGGAAGAGTAGGGAAGGATTTCAGTTTTGCAATAACCAAAGCTGTTCCGCAGCTGAATTCACACCCACAACGTTCCTCCATCCCCTGAGAAACGTAAGTGACGAGCAGTCACTGGAGAGATTTCATCATAAGGGAAGATGAGCTGAAGGCTACTTCCAAGCCAAAGAGAAGGAGGACGCACTGGGAAAAGCCATGTCTTAGTGCAAACTCAGTAGCCAAGGTTTAGTTTAAATCAATATCCCAGTGTTCAGATGGTGCTGACTTGGCAGCAGCTGGCGCAATGGTCTGATCTTGGTGAGCAAGGAGAGTGCTGAGATATCTCATGCCATCTCCACATCCACATCAGCAGTGTCTGAGCACAGCAAACAACGTCCTCCTCCTGATCTTAACTCCCCGCTGCTGGGCTGTGCCATGCACTGTGGGTGTAACACACTAACATGGGGTTTCGTGATGTTTGCTCACCTCAAATCTACGTTCCAACTTCAAACTAGTCTATGCAATTCCTGGTAGGAAGCATCTGATGAAAGCTGGCAGCTCTGGAGTTACCGTCTAGCAAGTATTGCCCAGGAGCAAGACTGGATCACCCCACAGAGAACTGAAGGGCAGAGCTGTTTAAACAGCAATTGCAACAATACGGAAAGTGTTTTCTTTGTTTTCTTTTTTTTTTTTTCTTTTGTTTTTTTTTTTTTTCTTTTGTTTTCTCAGTGGTGCAAAAAAAGGAGTTTCCATGGACAGATCCACGCCCAGACAGAAAACCCTCTGGCCAAAGGGCACCCACCTGCCTGACACAGCTTCCAACACCTTCACACATGGCACAAGCACAGCATCAGGTGTTCCAGTGTCGGGCTCATGGTGATTAACCCCATTTTGTAGGCACAGAAGCACTGAGAAGCTGAGGTCAAACAAGCCCTGGACAGCATGGGATAACAACAGAGCATCCCAGCTCCCTGACCTGTGATGAAGAAATGCGGCCACCGCCTCTCCCCATTTCAGATGAGCGCAGTACCAAGTGCTCTGGGTTTGAGCTGGAAACAAAGATAGGCTGATCAAAGAGAAAGAGGTGATGGGGAAAAGAGGAAGACTGCTGAAAAGCAGGCACAGATTTAGGTGTTTGCCTTGACAGCCATGAAGAGAGGCTCACCCAGAGCATGCCCAGCCCATCACCGGGGTTTGCCAGCAGAGTATACCAACTAGGGAGGGCCAGCACTCCTCAACCTCCGCGATCCCAGCCTACGTACCCCTTTGTCACACTGGATGAAGAGAAGAGTGGTGCCTCAGGCTCCACAAGCACGAGTCAGCGAAGGGCATCACCAGAGCCTGGTTAAGAGGCAGACATGGGTCTGGCTGAGGCAGCGAGGCCTCCTCATCACCCAAACCCCACCAGAGCCACTGGCAGTCTCCTGCAGTCCCTGTCAGTGCAGTGCTGGCAGGAACAGAGGATTCCTTTAAGACGTTAGGGAGGTAAAGCAGATGGGGAGGGAAGGAGAAATACTTTCCTCTTTGGTGATACAAGCTTGCAAAACAGCCCACAGGGTGGTGGCAACTGCAACCCTGTTATTACAGAACAGGGAGGACTGCTCTGTGTCCCCTCAAAGGCTTCAAGGGACAGCGAAACAGGGATAAAAGCCCAGGGAAGAGCCACACACTCAATGTGAGGGGCTACAAACAGCATCAACCCCACCAAGCACAGACCTTCAAGCAACGGAGCCCACTCCAAGGAAACGCAACTCAGCAATTTCTTGTAAAACACATTTTCTAAGCCACTCCACAGGAGGAGGAGGATTTGCTGCAGTTTCCACACAGGCTGGGAACTGGCTTCTCTTTCTATAGGCTTTTTTTTTGTTCCCTAGCTAATGATAAAGGTGATGTTCTGAGAAGCAAAAGCACTGCTAGTCAAGGATACATCACCATGAGGAAAGCAGCTCTTTCTGTCCTACGTCACATCTCATGTCTAGTTCTTTAGGGAGGCTTCAAAATACCAGATATTCAATACTAAGAAAGAGAAAGCCCCAAAAATATAAGTCAAATTCATATTATGTTCATAAACAAATAAAAAATAAGGGAAATTGAGAGCACCTCTGCCACTCAAGGGCACCCCTTTCAAACTGATAACCACAGCCTGGCCTCACACAGAGCACACCACCGTCACACAGCATGAAACTCCAGGATATCACAGCATCCAAAAGCCAGGTTCAGAGCAGGCTGAAGCATCCTGCATGTCCCTCTCTGCAGAACAGGTTACCACTGCTCTGAACACTGAAGGTCCAGGAGGTTTGATGGAGTCGTGCTGGGGAAAGAAAACAGCTGCCTACAAACAAATGCAGGAAGAGAATGTGTTCTACAGGGCAGAAGGAAGGTGGTGGTTCCTGGAGCTCAAGAACTGCAGGATGGATGTGACAGTCACACAAAATAGCTGCAAATTGAGTTTCTTATGATGTTTTGGGCAGGTGCCTTCACAAAGTGGCGGGAGGAGCTGATATGCAGCTGACAGCAGTGATGAGATCCACTGAAGTGCTTGACTTGTGCACAGCTGTGCTTTTTGGACAGGCTTGCTATCCTACACACACTCTGTCTCTTCCCTGGAAGCTCATCATGAGGATAAGCACCAAAGTGGTCTGGGATCACAAAATATGGGGTTTGTTAAGGTTAACATGTATTTTGGGTAATGAACTTCAGCATTCAGTGACAGCTCCTTGGCCTTACTCCTGATGTGAGGCAGCAGGACACCTAATGCTATCCCTTCCAACCAACTCAAAGCATTTCTGCACCAAACACAACTTGCTATGGTGACCTGGGGGACCCTTAAACACATCTCAAAGCCCTGATGGGGCTGTCACTACTGATGTGAAGTTGGACAAGGCTGGCAGTGGAAGGGAGCAGCCCACACCTCATCAATATGAACCTCCTGAGAAGCCCCAGAGCAATTCAAGCAGCTCTGCCACTTCACCTTCAGCCTTCAGAGGCCCACATTGCTACAAAACATGCACAAGCACAGGACAAAATGAGTCAGACAACGAGTCTGAAACACAGAAGAGATGGAGCATGAGTTGCAAATGTTGCCTGGACTATACCAGATAGGGGGGAAATGAATATATCTAGCCACAGATGTTTCAGTAGGTGTTCAGAAAGCAAAGATAAATACCATAGAACTGGGGAAGCAAATAAGAGACCACAGCATGGTCCAGTGTGGATGAAGCAAAGCTCTAGGAGAACATCTGCAGCTCCTGAAAGCAAACTCCTGAAGGCAGGAGCCCTGTCAGCTGCACGTTGCTCAACACAAGGCAGTGTTCCACTCGAATGCGTCACCCTGCTCTCCTTTAATCTAAGACACAAGCAAGTTGAAAAGGGATTTTGACCTGAATATCTACACTACATCAAAAGCTGCATTAGCTGTTAACGGCAGCACAACCCAGATACCTCGATGCAGCACCTGGGGATGTCACCAACTGCAGATGGTCCCACTCAGGCCAGAAAATGCACTCAAAAGGAGCTCCAACCTGGAGAAGCACCCACTGAGCACATTATCAGGGCCACTTGTTCTCTTTCCACAGGGTTTTATCTAGATCTGGAGCAGATCTGGGCCTCTCTCTGACACCTTTCAGAAGCCCTCTCAGACATCCCCACACGATGCTGCATTACAAAGCCAAGGGCTTGAAGCTTATTTACATCCAACCTTAAGGACAATTTGTGAGAGCAAAGCCTGGCTCAGTGTTTTCAACAGAGCTTGCCATGCCTAAATATACAGGGAAAAAGAACTTCCCTCCATGGAGCAGCTCTATTTACACAGAAAGTGGGAAGCCTTTTCCAGCAGCCCTCACTCACATCCTGTGGAAGCAGCTGGAATGGGCAGCAGGCAAAGCTCCCAAGCCCCAAGGCTGCTTTGAGGCCCGGCAGAGACCTTTACGAACCAGTTGTGTGCTGGGAACACAGGGAGAAAGGACCATTCCCATCATCCCAGTGCTGGTAGTGCTGCTCCAGAGGCTGAGGGAACTCGAATGACAACTGGAAATCACACACAGTGCTTGGAAAGTCCACAAGAGGAGCAGTAAAATCCTGTCAAACCCAAGAGCTCCACTTCCCAATGTGGAAAAAGTGCTGCTTGGGTGGAGTCAGCATCAGTGAGAACACCAGGTAACACAGCAGGAAAAACATGCACAAACATCTTCACTATGTGAAAATAAGCACTGGATGTGATTCTGTCTCTGCCAGGAGCAGGCAGGTACAAAAGACACAGTGAGGATTGGACACGATGCAGGAACAACTCTCATTTCTTGCCTGAATCCTGTCCAGGATCCTGCTCTCTCCTTTCCCACTTCTGACAGCAGGGAAAGACTGACCCCAGGCAAACCCAAGGGACACAACCTAAGGGAAAGCCAGCGGCATTCAGCCTTTCTGCAGCACAAGTGTAAGGAAAAAGGAAGGGAAGATGGTGGGAACACGTGGGGCTATGGAAATGTGGGAATATCAGCGAGCCCCTTAATTCCTGAATTAACCATCTAGCTCCGAGATCTGGCTCTTCAGCAGGGCCAAGCCCAGGCTGCAACTGCTGCACTGTGATACCAAACACTGCATCAGCATCACAGACCTGGGGCTTCACGAGGCAAGGTATGGATGCAGGCTCCGATGGGTAAAGGCATCCTTCCCCCAGGTTACAGATGCAGGTCAGCAGCAGCTCCGGTGTGATGGATTGCAATGCATGCTCCTTTCAGGAGCGGGGAGGATTCCCAGCTGCTGAGCTGCAGCACAAGCCAGGCTCCTCAGTGAGAATTATAACCCATTGTAACCCAAACACCATCCCTGGTCCTCAACCGGGTTATCTACACAAGGACTCAGTACCCACGCACCGACCCGATCCACCACACCGCAGCCCAACACTTCAGTCTAGTTCTCTTTTGTTCTTCCTCCCCCAGCATGAATGAGACTTTAGGTTATCGAGAACACGATTCCAAGGCTCCTAACAAATACCCTGCTCCATTCGGAAACCCAAACGGGCTCGAAAGGAGAGGAGAGGGCTGCACAACACTATGAGCTAATCCTCCCGAGCCCCTGCAGTGCCTGCTCAGCCCAGCCCCGTCGTGACAAGAGAAATAACACCAAATAAAGCCGTTCTCTCATCACCCACCACCGATCAGCAGCGAAGACAATGGCGAGGAACGACCCAAACGCCGCCGTGCTGGTAAATCCCAACCTCATTGCATCAATACAAGGCTTTGAGCACCGAAACAAGCGAAAGGCGAGCGGCACACACGGCACGAACGCGAGACGTGGATTCGCACGGAGTTAATGGGGAATAAGCAGAGGCTGAGCCTCACCTTTGTCTTTATACACGAAGGAGCCGCTTGTGAGGATGGGAGCACCCCAGCACCCCCAGCCCGCAGCTCCAACGCTGGTTATGGGGGAAATCCAGGGTTTTCCACAGAAAGGGCAGGTTTCACCTAACGCCAGCAGTAACAAGACTCGAGGCTGCGTTCGCCGATCCCGCCAGGCAGGGACAGGGCTTCCCTGCCGCAACGGGCCGAGGAGCCCTCGGGGGCCGGGCACAGCACCCCCTCACCCGGGACAAGAGGGGCTCGGCCTCTTCGCGGTGGCCTCCTCCGGGAGAGGCCAGCCCCGCCGCCAGCCCCCGGGGAAAGGTCAATACCCGCCCCCCGAAGCCCGCCGCTCACCTACCGCCGCCCGCCGCAGCCAGGCCGGGCCCTCAAGGCTGCCGGCACCGGGTCCGCCGCGTCGCCTGGGTGACGGCTCGAACCGGCGCCGCCATCTTCCTCCCCTCCCTCCCCTCCGCCGCCAACCGCCGCCCCAGAGTGCACCGCGCAGGCGGCGTCGCCTCGCGTGATGACGTAAGAGGGGCGCCATGCTGGGAAGGTCTCGTCATGGCGGGAGAGGCGTGGGCGCCATATTGGGGAGGTCACCCTGAGGGGGAAGCGCCATGTTGGGGAGGTCGCTCTGTGGAGAAGGCGGTGGGGCGTCTCCTGCTCTTCCTCGACCGTACAGGGGAGGTTCATTGCGGCTTCCCGGGCTCTCCCCTCTGCCTCTGCTCGAGGAGGCACAACGGGGTTCTCGGTTACCAGCTCCAGCTGTTAGGAAGTGGCGATGTGGGGCTGTGTGTGATGGAGGCTGTGGTGTGGAAGTTGAGGGGGAAAGCGGCAGCAGCAGGGAGCGAAGCATCAAAGCAGCTTTGCTCTGGTGATACTTTCACCTCAGCAGTGTTAATGGAGGTGCTGAGGGATACAGGGGTGTCCGTTGTGAGGGTTGTGTCTCATTGCCCTGTTAAAGCAGCTTGAAAAATCAGTGAGTCAATAAATCAATCAGTAAACCATAAAAAAAAAAAAAAAACCCCCCAAAAAAAAACCTGAAAAATCAATAAATCCATAAATAGATAAACCAATAAAGCCAAAAAATCCATAAGTTAATAAATCTGCCAATAAACCCTACAAAAAAAATCAAATCAACCAATAATCCTTACAAAATCATAAACCAATCAATAAACCCTTAAAAAAAAATCAATGCTGAATGAATCAATAAAGCCCCAAAACCTCTATAAATCATCAATAAATTCACTGTTTGGATGGACAGTGCAGAACTTGCCCCAAAATCCTTTGTTTTGCCCCAAACGCTGCAGTTGTGCCTATGGGTGTTCGTGCTCTTACTGCTTTTAGGGAATTATTGATTTTTCCATGTATAATAGAGCGTGTGGATGCGGCTGCAGAGCTCTGCTTGCTTCACGGTGGTTTTCCCTGTGGTAGGAAGCGGTGGAAGTCCTTGCCGTGTCGTTGCTGGAAGTAGAGGGAAGGAGCTGCTCGCTTCTGCACAGCATCAACCGGGTCCTGTGTGGTGGAACCCAACACCCGCATCCAGCACAGTAGAGAGGAATTCCACTTATCCCATGGCAACTGCTCCTCTGGACCGCCAGGATGGGACATGGCTGAACTGCTGGTTGGGCTTTGAATAGGAAGGAAGAGCTTTGTGAGGACAAGTCCTGGGTGTCTCCACACAAGAGGATGGATCTGAGCTGTGCTGAAGACGTTCCTCGGCCTGGCTTCCATAGGGAATCCCATGCTGTGTCCTGGTGAGGGGGGTGGAAAACCAACGTGAAGCAAGTAGAGCTCTGCAGCTGGATCTACACCACAGCACTCCTGCATCCACTGGAAATGTCCATCCCGAGTGGAGCCAAGCTCAAGGGCACTTCCAAGGCAAAGAGAAGAAGGAAGCACTGGGAAAGCCATGCCATGTGCAGCCTCAGTGGCCGAGGCTGAACACTTGTAGATGCCAGCTATTAAACGTGGAAGAGTTGATAATTCCTGAAAAGCAGCAAGAGCACAAACACCCATAGGCACAACTGCAGCGTTTGGGGCAAAACAAAGGATTTTGGGGCAAGTTCTGCAGTTCTCATCCAAACAGTGATTTTTTTTTTTTTTGACGGATTTATTGAGTTTTGTAGGGTTTATTGATTGATTCATTCATATTTTAGGCTGCTGGAATGAGACACAGCCCTCGCCCAGGAGACGCTCACGAAGTGGATGCAGTTGTGTCTGTCGTGGCAGGAAACGAAAGAAAATGAATACACGATGTTGTGTTTTGGGTTTAAGGGTTGGGACTGAACACTGAGGAGCAGTTGAGGTGTTCACGGAGCAGACCGCTTGCGTGACCGGATGAGAATGACTAAACTAAGAGAAACCACCCCAAAACATCCCTGTGTGCTCACAGACTGCCCCCGGTCCTCCCGCCAGCCAGGGGGCGCCAGCGCGCCGCCTCTCCTACACTCCCCCTCCCACCCCCCCGCTCGGCTGCACGTGCTCGCCCGCTGCAGCTCCCCGCGCACGCGCAGTCCGCCTCACCTCTCCCCGGGCCGCGCATGCGCGGTGCGCGGCTGGCGGCGACGGAGGGCAATTAAAATGGAAGATGAGGAGGTCGCGGAGAGCTGGGAGGAGGCAGCCGACAGCGGGGTGAGAGCGGCGGGGTTGGTACCGGCCACCGGGCGGCAGCGGTGGAGCGGAGCGGGAGGGTCTGACCGCCGACGGGGCGCGGTCAGCGGGGCAGCGGGCCCCGAGTGCCTGCTAGGCCTCTTAAAGGGACCGCGGCCTCGCTCGGAGAGGGGAGTTGTACCCGGCCCCAGAGCCTACAGCTCTCTTCTTCTCCATCCCCCGGTGCTGTGGAAGCCGCTCCCCGCCCCTCCGGCTGTCCCCCGGTGTCTAGACACGCTTCTTTGTCCCTCCGGCCGTGTGGGGCTGCGGGCAGGGCGGCAACGGCCAGGCCAGGACAAAGCTGGGGAGCGTGGGGGGGTGCTGGGTCCCTCTGCTGAGGGGCCACGGCAGGATGAGCCACGTTAAGCCCCGCAGGTGGGCTGCGCCTGCCCTGGGGTGGGGGGTGGGGGGGTGGTGTCACAGCCGAAACCCCTTTCCCCCCTGGCTCCGCGTTCATGTGCTGTTGCTTCACCAAGACAAACCGTGGCTCCTGGCTGTGGTTATCGCCTGCTGTTAATAGTTCCAGAGATACTAACTCTCTCAGTGATGAGAGCCTCTGAAGCGTGAAATAAAGCCATTATTTTAGCAGGGGGATGGGTTGGGGTCTGTGGGGGCTTGCACCGAGGGAGAGGAAGTCCTCTACCGGGCACACTCCTGTTTGAATGCCTTCATTAACAACCAGAGGGCAAAAGGACTTTGTAACAATGACTTGGTGAAAAGGCTGAGGCTGGTCGGGAGATTGGGTTACCTCTGCCCAGCAAGAGGGTGGCAAAATAGAGCCTGTAACTCAACCCATCTCGAAGCCCAATGCTTGTCCAGTGCCAGGGCCTGGGAAGCTTCGTGCTGGGTGGTGCGATTCAGTCAGTCCATGAAGGGACATAGCTCGTGTCCCCAGTGCTGCTGATAGCTGTGGCCTTGAGTAATGGTTTAAAATTGTAGGGCTGCTCAAATCCCAGCCAGCAGTTGTCTTTCCTCGTTGTCCTTTCCAGCCTGTACCTTCTCGGTGCTCTTCTAAAGCCCTTAGAAGGAAGAAGCCATTCTCACCTCTTTTCCAGTCCAAACTAGTGGGGGCTTGTTTTCATTAAGCTCTCCAGAGGAGCTGCTGCTGCTCTTGCAGCTGCTTTGGCAGTTGTCGGGGCTTTGGGTGCCTGCAGAAGTGAAGCTATCTGCGGCAGGAGCTCCTCTTGTGTAAGACAAGAGCTAGGACCTGCCTCCTCCATCTGTTGTGATTTAGAAAGGTCATTTCCAAGCCCTGCCTGGTAGGAAGGAGCCCCCCTGCTGCTGCTGGTGGCTGTAGGAAGCATAGTGGGATGGAGCAGGAGAGGCCTGCCTCTGCCTGACCAAGGGTTTTCATGGTCTCAGTGGACGTGGGTGCAGTTGGACTGTGCTGCTGCAGAATTAGAGCTACCAGAGGTGGAGAGCAGAGACCAGCAAGAGGCCATGCTGCAGAGCAACAGTGCAACTGATTCACTTGTTGGCTGGTCTCTGCCTGAGCTCAGGTACTGTTGCAGGCCTGGAGCCTGGGAGCTGACCAAGCAAGATGGGCTTCATGGTGGAGGTGAAAAAGAATGCACAGGGAAGGTGTGAGGTGGCCAGGTTCTGTCAGCACAGCAGTGCCTGCATCTTCAGCCAGGCTGAGGACATTGGGACTGTTGAGCCTGGAGAAGGGAAGCTGCGTGGAGACCTCAGAGCAGCTTCCAGTGTTTGGAGGGGCTACAAGGGTGGTGGAGAGGGGCTCTTCATCAAGGACTGGAGCGATAGGACAAGGGGTGATGGGTTCAAACTGAAACAGGGGAAGTTCAGGTTGGAGATAAGGCAGAAGCTGTTCCCTGTGAGGGTGATGAGGCACTGGCACAGGGTGCCCAGAGAAGCTGTGGCTGCCCCATCCCTGGCAGTGTTCAAGGTCAGGTTGGACAGAGGGGCTTGGAGCAAGCTGCTCTAGTGGAAGGTGTCACTGCCCATAACAGAGATTGGAAGTGGATAAGCTTTGAGGTCCCTTCAACCCAAATCAGGCTGGGATTCTGTGATTTTATTATTCTGCTTTTATCTTGCTTGCTGTGAATTGGAGGCAGCACAAGACAGATCCCAAAAAGGCACAAGCCAGCAGCAGCCAGTACTCAAGAGAAATATGCAGTAAAACATAAGTCACACATCAAGGAGCAGCGTTAAACAGACTCTTCTCCTTGTACTTCAAACACTTGAGGACCTGAGTTGCTGAGTATGTCAAACCCTTCAGCACATCTCTGAGGGAGCAGCAGAGGTATAGCAGATCCTTCATGGGCTTTGGGATATGGTGCTTGTTTCTCACTGTGTAGCTTGTTAATATTCCACCCAGATGGGTTCTCTGGGACAAAGGGCAGGTCAGATGTTAGTGCTGGTCCTATTTTGGGTGTTAGGCTTTGAATGTCTGCAGAAGGGCTGCAAGAAGGTGATTCTGGCCTGCAAGAAAGTGATTCCAGCCTGCCCAGAGGTGTTGCTGCCTCCCAGGTGCAATTCACCTCCCATCTCTTACAGATCTGCCTTCCAACAGAGGCAGCACTAAAATCTCTTTAAGTTAAGGGGAAACCCTGCCAAAAAACCTGTCACAGACGTTCTACCTTGGTTTGGTCAGTTAAGTAGCTGCAAAACAGCTCCTCAAGCATGTCTGCAGCTCTTGAGGTTGCTTTTTTGGGTCTTCACATCTTCAGTGTGGTTTCTGTTTGTTTTATCCCCCTGTGTCACTGGAGTTCCCCAGTGCTTGCCAGAGAAAGGAACAGCTCTTTGGGTACTTGCCACCTCCTGAGCAACCATGTGCAGCAGAGCTCTCAGGACATCTCCATCTGTGCTACCCCATCGCTGCCTCATTGCACCTTGAAAATGCCTATGGAATGGTGAGGTTTTGCTGCTCTATGAGTTAGGGGTGGAAAACAGGGTGGCAATAACAACTGAAGGGTCTAAATGAGGAGTCTGGATTAGTAAGCACTCGGATGACTTCATACAGGGCTTTTCTGTGGCCTGTCTGGCTGTAGGGAAGAGGGAATCATGGATGAGAAAGGTCTATTTGGGACACCTCAGTCTATTTACCTGCCTAAACCTAATCATTAAGCATCATATGGGAAGCTGAGCTCCAAAACTGGGCTGGAAGCTCCATGTCCTGGGTCACAGGTAACCCTCAGTTTGAATTGGTGCCCTTTGAGCTATTCAGAGATTGCTTATTCCTTTGTTAAGCAGAATTTTAGTGTATCAGTGTCATCTGAATTAGGAACTTGTGTTTTCTGTGCACAGATTTTGAGTTGAAGTCAGTCTGGCAGCCCAAAATAGGTTAAAAACTGTAAAACCTCATCCTCTTGGGTGTCTTTTCTCCAATTTGCTGCTGGACAGTTTACAGCGCAGTTTGCTCCCAACTGCTGCATCTCACCTTCTTGCTGGCCCTTAATACGTATCCCATCGCAGTCCAGAGCCGAAGTCCCTTGCTCAGGCTGCTCTTTCCTTCACTAGTCACCACCAGCAAGAGAAACTCCCCCTGATGATTTGCAACCCAGCCACTTGGGGAGGATGTGAGCAGCTGAATGTGTGTTACTGACCTTTGTCCTTCGTGTGTGGGGACAGGGGTTGTTGCCTGCTTGTGTTGTGCCACATGGTGAGGACCCAAGGTGGGGAAGAAAACCTCCTATTTGTCATTTCTAAAGTCAGAGGGCCTGGATTTGAGCCTGCAGCAAAGGCAGAGTGTTCCCTGCTTGTAAAGGTTTTAACTTTGAGTTGCTAAATGGGTTTGAAACACAGAGAAGTGGAAGGGGAAATATTTCCATGTGCAGAGCTGTGACTCCTGTCCAGCTTGTGCCACCAGAGGAGGAACTAATGGGGTTTTGGCTTGCAGGAGCTGCACCCAGGAGAATCACTGCTGGGTTCTGATGTCAGGGCTGTGAGGATCATTGAATCCCACCCTGGTTTGGGTTGAGAGGGCCTTAGAGCTCATCCAGCTCCAGCCCCTGCCATGGGCAGGGACACCTTCCACTAGAGCAGCTTGCTCCAAGCCCCTGTGTCCA
>JASSUY010012899.1:0-23264 GCA_032466535.1 Forpus xanthops | reverse complement strand
CCCTCTAGGGCTATATCCCATGGAATCTTACTGAGCAGGTTCCTGAAGAGGCCAAAGTTTGCTCTCTTGAAGTCCAGTGCAGTAAACTTCTGCACGCTCTTCTCACTGTCTCATTGACTGGTGTGTTTTCTAGCCAGCCAACTATAGACACAAAAGCTAACATCTTCTTTATTACCAACACTTGATGACCTTGAAAAAAACTGCAACAGCAGCCTCTGGGATGTCTGAGGAGATCAAAGAAATAATTCAATTTTGTATTCATTCGAGTGCTATCCTATGTCTAGCACTGTCTGGAGTGATGCTACAACTGCATATTACTATTATGCTCAGCAAGAACAGTAACAGAGCTGCAGTGGCCAGTAAACAAAAAGCACTGTGCTGAGGGCTCTACCTCTGTCAGTATATTGCCAGAAATCCTCAGAGAACAAGAAATGATGCTCCATTCATCTAGGCAAGTTTTTATCCACAACCTCCAATGATGTAAAAGCATTACGTTGATGTATATTTGAAATAAATTGTGTAGGTTGGGTAGGTACCACTTCACCTAGCAATCAAAATAAATTGCTTCCAGGGTGATAGTACCTGGAGTGTTGTTATGCAGCTACTTGACATGAGATTTGTAGAACAACTCTTTTAAAGTGCTGTGGGATTTTAGGAAATATATATGAAACTGAAGGAAAGCCCACCTGTAGATTTAAAATTTCCTTATTTACAAAGCTTCTTTAATAAGAGCTGGTATCACAGACCTCAGTTTTTTGTTTCAGGCGGGAGATTCTGCCTTTTGCAACTGTGGCCCAGGAAGGCTAGCCTGTCTGGAGAGATGAGGAAGGAGAAGCCAAGCACATTGATACATCTCAACACTCACTTCATTACTGGTTATCAATAATGAATAACTATCTAGCATTGATATTGCTCAGAGGATTTTGAAATATTTGTCTAGTCCTATCTCCACACACAACACAGCAGACAAGCACTAAGGTGAACAGCAGGGCACTGGGAGGACCTCTGGGATGCGATTCAGTTACATGGATCCTTCAGTGGAAAATAACTAAAATCCATGATTGGATAAGGAATTCCAGCCAGAAGTGTCCATTCACTAGTGCAGGGACAGAGAGGCTGCACTTTGCTTAGCAAAACCCGTTTTGTGCCCGTCAAGCAGTGCTTCAAAATCATACCTGGAAAGATACCCAGATTGTACATTTGATCCTTTAATTTAAACCTCTGAGAATGAGGGTGGCTACAGAAACTATGAGGAGGATTAAAGGACTGGTTTCCTTCTCCATCACTGATGTTGGTAGAAGAGGGTGGTTCATGTACATCTTTTCTTAATCACTCAGCTACATCTCACCTCCCACTTTTTTCTTCTCCCACTTCCCCAAGCCTCCCCTTCCAAACCTGTCTGCTACAACCAGGCAAATAAAAGACCAGCTTTCCTGTGACAGATGTGTACTGTTTTAAGTACACAGCAGTAAAATAAGCTGCAGTTTGCATTTTCCGTGATGGACCCTATAACCTTTTCTGTGCTAAGCAGTTACACAATTCAGTACCCTTCCTGGTAAGGAAGTTCATACACCCAATTAAAACAGAAGGTGAATCAATGATGCTATTATAACTGAAACATGGCCAAGATGCTGAAATGAGCATTCTTACTGCCACACTGAGGGATGTGTGTGCCATTCCTCATGTTCAGGATTCAGATGGATACATTTGCAATGACTTTGGTTAATTTGCCAGAGCCTTGTCATTGAAGACAGAGAGGCTGCTCCAAGGGGAAATTCCAAATGATTAAAGTTAATCTCTTCCTCTGAATTGCCCGTTCTTGGAACCCTATTCTTCTGATGGGCAAAGTAATATCCATCACCCTTGTTTCAAAGTATCCCTTGTGCATATGCCTTGGAGACTACATCATTTGTGATTTTCTAACATTTAGCAGAGCTTGTTCTGCCACATTCCAGGCCTCCCCAAATACTAAAAGCCTATTTTAACTCTTTATGCTTTGAAAATTACTCATGCTGAATTTTCCAAAACAGTCTGCAGACTCACTGGATATTTTTTGAATATTAAAAATCACTACTTCAGCCAAAAAAAAACCCCACAAGAGTTATAAAATAAACAAACTGCATATAAGACAGAATGGGAAATTCACTGTCAAACTCACTTGGCAAAAGTGCTCATGATCTCTTAGCTGTTACAGGTGAAATAGTTGTTTAGGTGGTGAGTTTCTAGGGTCTTCAGAAGCAAAACATATATTCTCTATCCCCCTAACTTCTTCCTAGTGAAATGAAACCAGTAATTCAATTCTCACCAGAGATAAACAATGTGGTGTGTCCAATCCAGAAAATGGTAGCTTAAAGCTTCAAAGTACCTTAGGAAAGTTCTTCTAGATGCTCTGATGTCTATAGAAACAAGCTCTCCAATACAAGTATCCCATTTTCTAATGCACTAAACACAGAGCTACATGTACAGTATCTCCAAACAAGATTATCCTGATGTATTTAAAACATGCCCATATACAGATATGTCAGCAAATCTAGACTCCTTAGCCTCCTCATTTTCAGCACCATGTCAACTTTAAACGATTCTAGCTGAGCCAGATGGCAGGTTGCTGAAAACACTGTCAGCAACTGGCAAGCTGACTACATAAAAATATTCAATATTACTAACATTGGTTCAACAGGACTTAAAAATGCCTCCCCTGCGAAATCAAATTTATAAGGTTCTCCTTCACACTGCCCACAGTGTGAAGATATCATAGATTTAAATCCACACAAGCATAGGGCTTCAGCGCTCCCCTGATCATGGGCCATTTCATACTCAGGGTTCAATCAAAAATAAAATTGCAAACATAAAAATGACTGAAACTACAAAGGATATCATTTGGACCGTTAGTTAAAAGGCTGCAGAAGTTCATCCACAACACAAGGTGATCCACACACCAGGTATGTACTGATACTTATAACAAAGCTGTGGGTGGAGAGGATGGGAAAGGAGGTTACAGGTTTTAATGAAAGGTCTTTGATGAACTATGGCAATGTAGGACTTACCTGCATAAAAAGCAGTTTTAAGGCTTAGAATTGCACTGTCAGGTCCACAGATGAATGAAGAGGATGATGGCATCCAGAAATGGGGGTCTGTGTTTGAATGTATTTAATCACTGAATTTCATTTGGATGCAAAGTACAAAAATGTTTCCCTAATGCTGGTAGAAAATCACCAAAAAACATGCATTCTGTAAAAAAATGGTAATTATGAAATTAATGGCTGTAAGTATTTAGGAACATCTTACCCCTTTCCAAAGCTGGAAAGGCTCCAAAGTGGGTGGCTTTGGAAGAGTCTACAAGCATGCAGAACTGCACCACTCAACTACTCCTCCCTCAGTCTCCACTTCATAATACTCTCTAAGATCAAATGAAACCCCAAATCCTCTACTTGGTTCTACTAAATGAAGCTCTATGGCCTGTGACTTGTAGAAGCTGGAACAATGTTAATGGCCCGGCTTTTAAACCTACCTATTTGAGCTTGAAAACTGCATGAGGCAAACATTTCCATCATCTCACAGGAAGCGTGACATTGGGCTCACTAAACTCAGAGGTGTTCATGCCATCTGCAGGAATGTAATGCCTAGCTTATCTCTGCATTGTTAGATCAATAACGTTAGCAAACCTATTTCAAGCAAGCCTGACTGTAGCTTGGTAAGAGTTCAAGCTTACGCTGCCTTTCTTTATCCAAAACATTTTGCATTCTGCTGCTGCTTAAGCTAGATGCAAATACTTAGCTCTTCAGTGAGATTGCTCTATTTCTGCATGGTATGAACTCCTTGAAGGAGGAAAGTAGTTATCCTCCATAGAATCTGTGGAACATACAAATCTTCCACACCTTCTATTTTAATTTATATATAAGTTGTAAATGGTGAAGTCATAACAAGAACCTTACGAGGATGGTAACTTCTTTTTTTTCCAGAATTCATCTGTTCAGTATGTATGTGAATGTCTGAATATGATCTCATCAAACAAGAGAACATAGAATCACAGACTAGTTAGGATTGGAACATGGTGTAAGTTGTTATCAACACATTCCACAGAAAAAAAATAAATTAATCTGCAAAATGCAGGTTATCCACATAGTACCTCACCTGAAAATTTGCAGCTTTGGAAGACTGGAGCTTCCCTCCACCGCTTTTTTATGATTTTGACATCATGACCAGATTCACAAGGAATTATTTGTTCTATACACACTCCATCCTAACTTTTCAGCTGAAGGGTGAATCTACTTGTGCGAGAAATAATTCCATTTTCTTGGGAATCTGTTTTTTTCTGAATACCCAAGGACAGTTTGCAAATATTTTGGAAAATTTTTGTTTGGAATTTGCAGGGCAAATCTGTAAATGCTCTTCTTGATAGATTCATGTGGACACTACAGGACAAATAGATTTGAAGGATTAAGTCAAGCCTGTCTGAAATATAGAATCAGCCAGGTTGGAAAAAAACTTCAAGATTATCAAGTCCAACCATTCCCCCAGCACTGTCAAGGCCACCACTAAACCATGTCACTAAGGGCCTCATCAACAGGGTTTGTGAACACTTCCAAGGACAGTGATTCCACCACTGCCCTGGGCAGTCTGTTCCAATGCCTGACTGACATCTGGGGAAGAAATTGCTCCTAATCTCCAGTCTAAATCTCTCCTGGTGCAGCTTGAGGCCATTTTCTAATCCTATCCCTTGTTCCTTGGGAGCAGAGACCAGTCACCTCCTGACTCCTTTCAGGCAGTTGTAGAGAGCGATAAGGACCCCCTGAGCCTTCTCCAGACTAAATCCCCCCAGTTCCCTCAGCCATTTGTGCTGGTATTTACTGGCAGGAATGGCACAAGGTGTTACAAAAGCCCTGAGTATACTGATAATAATAAGCTGTACAGCAGCACAACATCAATACACAGAAGAACTGCAATAATAGCTATCAAACCATCATCTAAGAGAACAGACCACTGAAGCAAAACCTCTGTGATAAGTAAATGAGCTCAATACATCTTCACACTTATTATGAATGATGTCCCAAGCAATGGTGAGATGTCAAGTCATTGCTGCTGAAACCTTCATCACACCTAACATCATTCCACAATCCGCCCTTCTAACTAGAAGAAAAAAAGACCCTGCCATTAGCAACCCAGTTTGTTCTTCATGCATAATATCACCTCAGCATAACATTTCGCGTAAAAACAAGAAACTTCTTACTAGTGCTGTAAAGAGAAAGACGTTTCATCCTGGAACTGACACAGAAGTCTCATTACCAATTTCTGAAGCAGAGCTGAGCTGGTCCAATCTTTATGACCTTTAAAACAAATTTCAAGAAAGACTTGCTTATTTAGAAGCTGTCCTGAATTCCCTGAACACCTACAATGAATACAAAACAGGAAACATTTATATGAATTACAGTTTTCTTAATTTATGGGTTTATTCAAGCTTTTGTAGTTTACCCATTAACATCAAGAAGTTAGCTACTCACTACCTAGCAGTAACTCTGCATGACCCTGCCCCAAAACAGCATCCCATTTGGCAGTACTCACTGTCAGTGCCCAGTATCTCCCAGTATCTCCCTCCTCAGAAACTCCCATCATCTCACCTGTTGGGACTCCAAAATATGCACCATACTCTACTGATACCCTGATACCCTTGGACTGCCTGGGCTTCTCAACCCACCACCCTCATCCTTTAAAGCTCTTTAGCTCCACAAATACTTCCTAACCCATACACCTGAGCTCTTGCTCCAGGCACCTCTATACCTCCAGCACTCTCTCAGCTGTTCTCATACCTGGCTCATCCAGAAAAGCCTGCTCCTTCCCATCCCCGGCTTCCTTCAGTTAGTCCAGAGAAGTCATCCTTCTTCACCCTTCCCTGCAGGAGTTTTAAGGGTGCTCCAAAAAGCCAAAGCCAGGCTGTGGCTATGAAAAACACACCAAGGCACAAATTGGAGAGCAGAAAACCAGAAAAGGCCTCAGAAAAACCTCAAGCTGTATAGCAGGCATATCTGAGAAGCGGTCTTTGTTGACTGATGCCGCTGCCACCTGGAGAGCCAGGCCAGGAATGAAGAAGGTGGCTCACAGCTGTAGATATAATTAGAGGCATTACATTGCAAGACTAGGAGCTGGAATATGACTAACATATCTAAGAAAGCCAATGCATGTCCTGGAGGCAGCAGTGTTACCCCTAAGCAAAAAGGGAGCTGGCAAAGGGAAGGAATGATCTTAGCCACCTGCTCTCCTTTATCCTGACAGACTCTTTCATTTCCATAGGGCACTTTTGCCAGCATAAGATTCTGTCCCTGCTCTACAGCCTCACTATTAGAAAGCAGCCGGGCAGTTTATACAAATGCCTTCATTTGACAGTAAGACTCCTTAGTTTCAGCATGTTTTATTACCTTTGTCTTTTTTTCATTCCTTCAATTCTGCCAAATTATTTTCTTAATGGCAATCATCAAAAAGTTAAAATTATTAGAACATCATCTGAAGAGTGGTATGCATCATACTAAACAAGATATACAATAGATTCCTGTATTACTCATCTTGATTTATTATAGTTGATCAGACATGTATTCTGTATCTAGGCCAAAGTTTCAAGATGAGGTACTATGATATCTACCTAGCTAGGTGTTCATCAAACCTCAAAAAAAAATTGGTGGAATCATGCCAAATGCAATTGAGTCAGATGAAGCTGGAATTAAAAACTGCACAGTGGCAGAATATTGTTTATGTTCTTCTGAGTCACATGTCTCTAAAGATATTTAAAATATGAGAATTCGTGCATTTGGAAGATGGAAGGCGTTCAGTTTTTTAAGTTATGCCAGCCTTGTAACAGAGATGCAATGAAAATTGACTGTGTTCCTGACCACCAAACTTTCTGTCTTATTAATTAAAGCCACTTGTATTACTGTAAAATAGATGTTATGTAGTTTCTGGAGCTTTCAAAGCAGTTGGTTTTGTATGCAGTGTGAAGCATATAGTAGATATATAGAAACCTTCTTCCATAAGCAATACTCCCAGATATCTGGACCCCTTATAGAGACGTGCATGCAGAGTCTTTATTGGCAATAGTATCTGGAGGTAAACATCTGGATCTACTGAAGGTGAAGAAATAAATGCAAACACAATTCTCTTTCTCTCTGAGAATGAAGAAGACGTAGCATTTCATAAAATTATAGAAGAGCTTGGGTTGAAAGGCACCTTTTAAGGTCATCTAGTCCAACCCTTGCAGTTCTTTCCTTCCTCCTGTTCCTGAAGCACTGCCAGTGGACACTTTGGAAGAGATGTGTTAAACAGAGCTGTCCAAGTGCCCTCTGCTTCCCATTTCACCTGTGGCTGCCTCTCCTCCAAAGTACCTCTTTCCTCCAAGCACTGCCACTCAGGTATACCAGCGTCCATATCACCTTGTCCTCATAGCCAGTCTATGCAAACAAACCAATAGTCCAGGACATTCATCTGGATGTAGCATTAGAAACAGAAGCAGTTTTTCTAAATAGCATCATAGGTCTACCTGGCCTCCAGATCTACAAGAGAATTGTAATCTAACACATTCCAATAGTGGTTGTAAAATAGTACAGTTATCTCTTTGACAGCTGAAAACCTTGATGAGAAGCACTACAGTGCCTACCCTTTTGGCCTTTAGGAGACTTTAGTGAACTTGATTCTGGACACTTGATTGAACTAAACTGTCAATAAATTCCTCTATTTATCTGGGAGAAATTGGAATGCCAGTTTTAGGCCCAAACCAATACCCGGGTACATGACAGGCACTGTTAGGGAGCCATGGCAGCAGAGAATTTGGAAAAAAAAAAAACCTGATAGCATCACCAACTAATTCTCATCCTCTGTTCTGTGAAAAATTGCCACAATTAGAACAGCTTGAAATAAAACTCTTGAAGAAGTTGCAGTGTTTTAACTATCTTAATCCTCTAATACCCCACACTTCTCGTGAGATGGGACTCGCATACCTCTTTATTTGGAAAGTGAAACACTACTCAGTTCCCCAAGTATGCATAATTCTTCTTGGGTAAGACAGGAGAGGCTTGTATTCAGAATGTTTATAAGATAAGGAAATGTAATTCAACAAAACCCCTCTTGCTTCTGCTGGCAGGCCTCTTTATTAGCTGTAACCAGCTCCAGTAGCTATCAGGCAAACACTTCTGATCGAGACTGAGTTTAGGAGGAACTTCCAGATCAGCTTCCTTTCTGCTGTTGATTATGATTGTTTTCCCAGCATAACCCATCACTCATAGTCCAGAAGTGCTCTCATCAGGAGAAGCAGGCTTGACAACTTGGGAGTCTCATGCAAAAGAAATTTTTGTGCTAGTGAAAAGGTGCTGCCATTTTCCATACATTACTCTGTTCTACTTTAATTGCAGCTCTCTTCTGCAAGAGATTTGGGTGAATTCTGAGGAACAGACAAAAGGAAAAAAATCAAGCAAGCACTGCTCTACTAATATTTACTCAGTGCTAAGAGCAACTGCCTATAATGCCATTCCCTTCCCATTGAGAACATCTTGTACAGGTGCAACTTCAGAACTCAGTTCCCAGGCATACACTTCCAAGAGCGAGTAGAGTAGACAAGTAAGAGTTTGACTGCGCAACACATCTTGATCTCCACAGGCTGCTTCTGCATCAGTGATAATGCTGCTGATAGAAGTACCCATCAGAAACCACTGCCCATCTCACAAGGCAGAGCGCTTCTTGTCCCATCAGGGTGAGACACAGAAAGAACATCCACTAAATTCCCTTTGCTTTCATTAGTGCCATCACACTGAGTCTGCTCCATGAGCCAGGCATGGGCCAGCTAGGGAGCCTGTTCTGTATTAATGAAGTGAGCTTCCACTATGTGATAGAAACATACTTTACACTGCAAGTGACATGTTTTCAGTTAGCACTCTCTTATTTTTTAATTATGTTTTAAGACCACAGAAGTTTAGCACCTTCCAGTATCTGAAGGAGACCTAAAAGGATGCCACAGAGGAACTCTTCATCAGGCACTGTAGTGATAGGACAAGGGGTGATGGGTTTAAACTTAAACAGGGGAAGCTCAAATTAGGTATAAGGAAGAAATTCTTTACTGTGGGGGCAGTGAGGCACTGGAAAAGTTGCCCAAAGAAATGGTAAATGCTCCATCCTTGGCAGTGTTCAAGGCCAGGTTGGACCAAGACTTGGGCAACATGATCTACAGTGAGGCTATGGCAGCGGAATTGGAACTAGGTGATCTTAAGGTCCTTTCCAACCCTAATCATCCTATGATTCTATGCAGATATATGTTTACATTTTAAGACATAGATTTTTTAGCCATGGCTTTGGTCAGGTCAGCAGATCTGCCCTAATTAGTTCTGCCCTAATTTTAAACTAAGGACATGTTTTTGTCCTCTGCAGAAACTTTGGAAAGTTTCCCTGCTATCACCTCAGCACTTAATCTTGTACTTACTTCAACCCAAAGGCTTTACTGCTCTCCTGAACAATTCCTGAGAGTCGGTGAAATTTTCCATTTCAGATTCAAATTCAACCTCATCAGGAAGCAACCTGTAACTTTCTCAGTAATTAATTATCTAAGTTACATATTGCTTTTTGTACCCCACTTTGCAGCTCTACTTCATGCCTGAGCTGCATATGTGCAAGAACAGAAGCTAATGAACACAGCATAGAGGTCACCTTTCTTGTGAAAGAAAAATGCTAGAGACTGGAAACATATTAAGTTTCTGAACACACAATTCATGGAATAATTAAACAGATGCTTTTTTCTTTCAGTCCCCAGTATCCACAGGGATGATGCTGCATTAATAGTTGAGTCTGACTAGAGACTACAGCTCTGACACCGAGCCTTAATTTGAACCCTTCCCTTCAAGTGGGCATGCTGTAAGTAGCTACAAGTTGAGAACACTTCCAAATCTTAACTTTCCTCTAGGAGACGGAAATGAACTTTGCATGCCACACCAGGCGTACTTGGTGATCCCCTGCTCTGGCCAGGGCATATAGATGGCCAACTGTGCTGAAAAAGTTCCCACAAATGGTGTGAGAAGCCAGAGTATGGATGGAAATGGATTAGCAAAAGAAGAAAGAAAGAAAATAAAGAGCTTGGTTAATTTTATACTCTCTTTTGGTTTCTATTTTTTTAAGCTTCTTCTAGGCTTTTAGATTGCTAGTCTAATACATTAAAGGAACTAAAAGTAAATAACAACATGAACTGCTTTCCATCACCAACTTTTATACAAACAAAACCTTTTTAAATCAGTATGAGCTAAGTAATATAATTCTTACTTTGTAAGTGGGAAACAGAAACAGAGCAGTGATTTATTCTCAGAAGTCAAGTTGGGGAGAGAGTTGCCACACTGTTCAAGCCTGTCTCCATCCCTAAGCAGGAGATAATAATGCATAATGTGGATCAAGGGCTGTTCCTCTCTCTCTAGATAACAAACTTCTGAGGACATTTCAGCACAAGCTGAAATTCCACTCCTTCCCCAAGTATTTAAATACAACTTATAGAGAGAGTCAGTGAAACGAATCTGTGAAGGAAGCTCACTTTCTAACTGCTAACTATTCTAAAGCAAAAAAACCAGAGCCTGCCTCCTGTTACAGCAAGCCAAATATTTCACAAACCTCCAGCACTGATGGAGCATCCAGAACAGTACTGTTTATTTACTATGGCAGGGGAAGAATAAACAAACTGTCGTAAATCACTTAGAGCAAAACTACGTGTTTTGTTTTAATAAGGAGCTTGATTATCCATGACCTTGTATCTTCTGCAGACATTTACAGAGTCAGTTTTTATTAATACTGTTTCATAAAGTCACAAATATGTCTTACACATAAGAACACTATTAAAAGACTCCTACATTATATGTCAGAATTACAGTTGCTTCAGCAACCTTAATCCAGCTATCAAGCATACTCTGGACTACATGCTCAAATATGTTTTACTACACAGGTCCTTCCTTCAATCAGTACATAGAAGATATAATTTCTATAGCTACTAGACAACTATTAAGTGTGACTTCTTTCTCATCATACTTTGACATTCAGCCGCAGGACTTGCATACTGTGCACTATCCACGTTGTGCTCAGAAGCCTGAAGTATTAATTTCCTGCTGACCGTGCCTGTATTACCATCACAACTGAACCCAACTGCCTCACAAATATTAGTTATTTCTTTTTGCACTGTATCATCCATGTTTAACATATTTGTGACTAATTTAGAAAGAAGTCAAGGTCAAAAATATATCCACTGACATTCAGGAACCCCAGATGAGAAGCACAGGACATAAATTCTCTGGTTCAGTTATGACTTTATTTGGCATTGTGGTGCTTCATCTTTCTGCAAACCAGGACTTGAGACTCATCCAGTAAAAGAGAATCTCATCATTGCTAATGAGTGAGAAGTTTGGTTTAAGCTACTTCAAGAAAGTGATGCAACAAGCAGAAAGAGGATGCAGCTCTCCAGGGCAGCACTCACCTGCCTTCAGGACATCCTTCCAACTTTATAAGGAGAATTTTCAATACATAACTTTTCAGGTAGAGAACAATCCTGGGTTTTTTTTTTTTCAAGAGAACAAATGACACCAGCACAAACAGAAGTATAATAAGCAGTGACTCTAAATTCACATTGACTCCAAATTCACTGCAATAGGAAGCCACCAAATAAAATACTGACAGGCTTAAAATCATTGATGGCATCAGTTTTCTGAAACGTGCTGCTTCACTGTAGGGAATTCTGACAGGAAACTGCTCATTTTTTAAGTACCACCTTGATATTCAGTAACTACGGCTAAATGTAACTCAACAGGCTTATATGATCATCCTGAATTACTGAGGAAAACAGAACTATAGAACTGTCTAGTTTCTCAGTCAATTTATTCAGAAGAAAAAATGATCCAGGAGGATTATTATTTCAATGCTCTTTCCCTAAACCTACTGAAGCCACAATAAGGTTTGCCCTTTTGTCATTTGGTTTGTTGTACACTTGGAGACAAAGTGTATTTATTCTGTATGTAACTGCATCCTTAAGCTTTCCTGAAATGTGCTTTTCAGCTGAAATCCTGCAGAGAATTTAAACTCAGGTGCTTTCATTACTACAAGTGGCTATGCAGCTAGAATTTCAGATCAAGCCCCTGAAACATTAGGAATTGTTATTCTGTCCTCGGGCTTGCTATAAACAAGCAGATCATGAGGAAAAGGATGGAAGAAGGATGGAAACGGGGGGGGAAGTTAATTCAGATACACCTTTCCAATATAAAAAGGCCTTTTTGTGCTCTTAAGTGTGTTGCCAGATCTAGAGTGTACCTACAATGTGAGCTGGATCCTTTACTTACAGAACGGAAAATAAATAAACATCTCATGGTTTTTAGCTTTGTTGATGCAGTACATTTCCTGTCAGTAAGATAACAGAACAAGGGAAGGAATGTTTTTCAGTCAACAACAATGCTCTTCAGTTACAAGATGGATTTCTTGATGTCCTGTATATTGATGAGGGCAACTTAGGTACAGAGGTAGGAGAATAGCGAGGGCGCACTCTGAATGGACACACTGAATCAGGATTTCTGCTCACTTCACTCACTTTATTAGCATGATCTTAAGTATGCCTTATTACTGCAATTTTTATCCTGTTTCCAGACACCGGCAAGAATGAAATAAGCTAATATTTGGAATACTGTGGCCTGAATCTCAGTGCTTAATAGCTTTTCCAAGCAGAAAAATATTTAACTACAACAATGCAAGTGAGAGAGTGGAAGATATTAGTAAATCATCATGAATTACACTGTCAGATGGCAAACTCTCTAAATGCATCTCTGGGAAGGAAGATAATAGAGGATAGAGTCTTCCTTCAGAGTACTTTGGAGCAGCACAGGAGGCAATTTTTAACCTTCCTAGCCAGCAAGAAGTGGCCGGGGCAGGGTGAGTGGGAGGGAGGGAGCTGCTGGGCAACGATTGCAGCCAAGGAGTGCAGTGTGGAGCGCAGAGCAACAAGACTGCAAGCATTCTGCAGCAGTGGAAAGGCATGCTTGCTGCCTCCTGTCTTGTCCCAGTGCTCTGTGCTCCCTGAGATTGCTGTTGTATGTTTCAAGAAAAAGAAAGAAGCAGAGCTGAGGAGGAAAAAGCATCAGAAAGTGTCAGAGACAAGTGGTGTTCCTTCCCCTCTATAGTGTGGCTGTCTTCCAGTTTGGAAAGCTGAAATGCAATGCAAGAGACCAAAGGGGACCATGGTTGCCAATTTCTTTGTGTGAAGTCTGGCAAATGTTTGTGCTTCTCACTTTGAGGTCAGTGACAACTGTACTATACTTCAGATGTCTTCAAGAAATAGATCGGATAGATAAAACTGAGCATCTGTAAACTATCACACATTTCAATCTCAGCTTTTGCCCATGCTAGGGAAAAAAAACATCTAAAGTTGCCCTGGACTTGCTGTAACATAGTGGGGTTTATACCCACAAGAAAGCATATGAAGAGTGAATGATGCCACAGCATTTTAAATAGACCAAAAATGTGAGCCTGGAAGGAACAAAAAACCATGGTTCTCAAGAGTGGGTGCTGCCATGCATATTATCACATTCCATGTACAACACACAGCCTTGCTGTGCTTTATTAGTTGTTTTAATTGCTACATTTCTATTACTACGGATATGAAAACCACTGCAATCAGCGTCCCTTTGCCTATAAAAGCCTCTGTTATGCAGAGAGGTCTCAAAGTTGAGATCTCTGCCTTGGTATTCACAGATCTGCCAAATTCCTTGCATCTGACACAAGAGAGAGTTGGCTCCCCACACATCCATCTGCAGCACAGCCTGGACCTCATCCATGTAAATCTTGTCTCCTGCTCCAAGGTCCCATGCCACAGCCAATCATATACCCAGGTTCAGGGGGCTATATATTACCATAGAAGAAAGATGCCAGGTCTGCATTTGCACAGCACCTTATACAAGGGCTGGAGCTAGAGAAGGCTACTAAAGGTAGAGAAATAATCAGACAAAAAAATATCAGGGGATGTAAGAATACAAAATGGGTGCAGCCTTTGCATGCCAAAGTCCCTTCTTCCATCAAATACCTACCTGCAACAGCAACAACGGGGAAGTCACCAGAACAGCCTTACTTTAGAAATGGTGCTCACGTATTTGTACCATTAGCCCAGCAGGTTGCCAACTTTTATTGTTTCTCTCATCTTAGCAGGATTCACACAGCTGATCTCTTGAAAGCAATTAATCAGTGTCCCAAATTCCACCCACCAATGAGTCCTTGCACACAGTTTTCTTAAGAGGAAAAAAATTAAACTTTTTAATTATTTTTTTCCGTCAAAAATCCAGTCCTGCTGATAATGGTCAGGAAGGCATGCAAAAGTAATTACTCACACAATCTGTTTTTCACACACTTGCCACTTTCTTCTGGGGCATCTAGCCTTCCTTTTCCAATTCATTAACACCCCTGCCCTGCCCACAGTGCCTCAGGAACAGCATGCTCCTGTTTTCCTTCTCTCAGATTAAATGTACATTCACAGGTCAAGAATTTGGATACCACCCCCCACCCCCCCCCAGCCACAATTGCATAAATACATCTACATTTGTTGCCTGTTTGCAGACGCCTGAGAGCAGAGGAGGAATCCAAGCCACTCCGTTCCCTGGTGAGCTTAATTAGCATGTCAGACAAAAACCAGGGGGAAGGCAATTTTTAAGAAGCTATTTTCAAAATTGCAGCCACCTGCCAGACAATGAAACTCTTCAGCATTTCCTCAGACAAGGAGGGACTGCTGGGCTTGGAGCAACTTTCACCTCTTGTCTGCCAAAGGTACAGTACCAGCCAGAACAAACTCACCTGTGAAATGTTGTGACTTAAGGGAAAAAAACCAAAGGCAATGTGACCACCTGCACCACAGTTATGTGTATCCTAGATCTTTCAGGGTAGACAGAAATGATCGATAAAAACTATCACATTTTACATTGACCATTTAACTTTCAATATTTCCTACAGCAAATGATGGGCAGCTCAGTGTATTATTTTTGTCAGAAAACTCTACCCTATGTGGTTTACTAACCTGTGTTTTTCATCAATATCAAAATGAAAGCAGATTAAATCATCAGGGCAACCTATTTACAACCCACCAGGTTTGATTTCATTGCTTGTGATAAAACCACTTCCCTACCTGGGAATGATAAGCAAAGTGCTCAGTATGCAGATTTTTCAGGTTTTTACAGTAAGAAGTGATACCACTTCAACACATTTGTGAAATAAAACCCCATATCTTCCCCCCTGGGGAGCAGGGGCTGCCATAGGAACTCTGCTGTAGGAACTCCTCAGCTCTTTGGCCAATCTCTGACCTCCTTTATACAGAAAAGACTGTGTCAAGAACCAGGAAGTTATACAGCAAGGTATGAGTTCTCACAAATAAATCCTAGGCATACTATCACTCTGGTTATCAATACTTGCACTGAAACAGTCCCTCATCAACTGAAAATGGAAGCACCTACCTGTTAATTTCAATCAGATTATCTTTCTTATTCCATAAGCATCTCACAGGATCAAACTGGTGGCACCACAAGGTTGCTAGTGCATGTGTCTGTCATGCAAAGGTAATAGAGAGCAGAAGTTTCTGCTTATGAAATCCCAGCTGTAAGATCTCCAGCAATGTTCCTACCCAGCTCCTAAAGCCAGGCAGCCAGGTAATCAGAGCAATACTGGCTGCTAATTGTAAATTGTTAAATAAGGACAAAATTTCTCAGACTTTGAATATTGTAAAAGAGAGAGTGACAGGAAATATACAAATTATAAAGAAGGATGGCAGCAAATTGTTTAACTATCAAATCCTTTTTGATCTTTCCTGAACAATCCTCCTTCACTACCCTATAGAAAGCACCTGAGAGAATACAGAAATCCTACCACCATGTTTTTAGCTTTGAACTTGGAAGAAAGCTTTTGGACAGAAAATACAGGAACCTCCATTTCCAAATCTGTTGCTTCTCCTCTGAATTGCTTCTGCTGACAAAACTGGTCATTGTTTCCCAAATGTACCTTAACACTCAGAAAACTGTCCACTTTTGAGGCAATGTAGGCTACTACTACACAGAGGGGATTCCATGTGTTCTTCTGCTTTCAGAATCTGAAGTCTACAGCTTCCTGCAATGAAACCTGTGTCCTGGGCTCAGCAGTAGCAGTCATTTTTCTCCTTCTTAGTAGCTGGTGCAGTACTGTGTTGGTTTATTTTTTTTTTTTTTGACTTTTGGTCTGGGAACAGCGTTGATAACACCAATGGTTTTAGTTGTTGTAGTAATGTTTAGTCTGACCAAGAACTTTCTGAGTCCCATGTTCTGCCAGGGAAGAGGGGAAGCCGAGGGGAAACAGAGACAGGACACCTGACCCAAACTGACCAAAGAGGTATCCCATACCGCAGCATGTCATGCCCAGGATGTAAAAACTGTGGGCAGGAACCCGGAAGAGTTAGTTAATGAGTTAGTTCATGGTTTGGTCATTGGGTGGTGAGCTGTTGTATTCTCTTCCCTTGTTATTTTTCTTGTCATTATTATTTCTGGTGGTAGCAGCAGTGGTTTGTGTAATACCTTAGTTACTGGACTGTTCTAATCTCAACCTGTGGGAGTTACATTCTTTTAATTCTCTTCCCCATCCCTCTAGGAGCTGGAGGAGAAGAAGGAAGGGGAAGTGAGTGAGCGAACTCGGTGAGTTATAGCTGGGTTTAAACCATGACAACCTGTTTCTGGAAACATATGAAAGTAGTCCTATATTGGGGAAAAACAAGTGGCACCTGCCTCTCCACAGTTCAAACCCATTTCAAGTCAAAAGCATTCAACCAGCACCTTTCTGAAAGTCAGGTTATTCAGGCTTTAACATTCAGAAATTTGGTCTTAGCTTTTATGAAATAGGATCTTTATGGACAAGACATAAAACCAGGATGGAGTAGCTAGATTTAGGTTTGCCACTCCGAAGTTTCATCCTGTCTACATTTCATGTACCAAAAATATTCTCAGTCTCTTACTCAAATCCCATTTTCAGGATTTCTGTTTAAGGCAATTTGGAGGTACAGCATTTCCTTGTATGTTTTGTTTAAGCTTTCAGATTTCCTGGCATTGGAGAAGATTCTGCAAATTTGAGGTCCATAAGGTGGCTATTAATACATTATTAATGTTGTGTTAATGACTCAGCATTCATCTGAGGCATATATTTCTCTAGCCACAAAGACTGAGATTAAACACTGCTTGTGTACTTGCTACAGCTTCCTGCATAAAATATTCTGTAGATTATGAGTCTATATGCATTGCTAGATCTCAAATAAGATTAATCCCTTTAAGGCAAAAGTAAAGTAAGGATGAAAAGCTGCTGACCTACTTTTTCCTTCTAAACTTGAAAGCGGTCTTTTTACGGTACCCTTATCTTCTTCTTCCTTAAATAACACTACAAATATTGTGACTTAGACTGAGTGACTTGTTTTTTAAAATACAGCTGACTTTGTATCTTTGACTACAGTTACTTTCAGGAAAGCCTGTCTCACTGATTCTGATTATATTTATAGACTCCAAATATGTTCTCTGACCCTTAAACCCTCCCACACCTTTGTGACTCCCCAAAGAGATTTATTCCACAAACTCATAAATCCATTCACGGACAAACTGCACCAGGGTCATGCTTCATGTCGTTTCTGCCTGCTGATTTTTGCCCTGTCTCATTTAAACAGTTTCCTAAATGCTCATGTTTCTCTTTGACATGGCTTCACCCTTGTTTTCTACATGACATTATTCATACATTGATAAGGTTTTTACCTTGCCTTTCTTGGATAACTTAGAAGCAGTTATACAAGATCCTAGTAAGTTTTCAAATTCCCAATTTAAACAATTAAGGATACCTAAGTGCTCAGCAGTCTCATAAGCACAATTCTGCCACAAGTTGTTGTTATTTAATGAACTGCTGATTAGAGAGCACTCTTTCCCTCTGCCTCTCTCTTTAGTAGTCCCTGGATGGCCTTTATACACAATTTCTTTTCCCATAATTCAAAGCTGATGGTCAGGCACGACTACACTGTGAGCATGCGTGTGAGCACACATATGCATATATATTTGTGTGGAGAGAGACAAAGATATCCATAAATAAAAATTAATGCAAATCAAAGATATGGAAGACTATTCTATATTGGACTCTGATGAGACAACAGTGTAGCATGAAGAAACAAGATGATTGCTTGTAGCTATCCATGGATCCAAAGAGGGAAAAAAAAAAAAAGAACAAAAGCAACTGAGGGTCATAAGAGAGCATTTTAGGGCTGCATTGCCTGTGCACAGCATAGGAGCCTCTATTTTGATCACTATATTAGTATTTCCAAATGCACCCTCCATCTCCAAAAGTAAGAGATTAAACACAACAGTACCACTTTGGAGGAAGGACAGAAGGAAGAGAAGTAGAAAAGAAAGGAGGGAGGAAGCACTAGCATGAAGCCACCAGACCAATTCAGGATCACTACTAGTGTTCCATTTCTCCTAACATCTTCAGATGTTTCTCAACACTCCAGTATCCCTCTGGTACGCAGCAGGCGTGGATGACTGCAAGGCAGCCTTTCCCACAAATGAGGGCAGGGGCTCCCCCCTCAGCTGTTCCTCTACCCACCTCTTGCCAGAAGCATAACAACGCCAGACAGAGCAGCCCTTAAATGTGTCTCTTTCTCTCCATTGACTATACTTTGGGCAACCTGGTCTAGTGGAAGGTGTTCCTGCCCATGGCAAGATCAGTAGAACAAGACAGCCTTTAATGTGCCTTCCAAGCCAAACCATTCAGTGATTCTATGGTGATTCTATGGTGATAGAATCACCATATTTTTATTGTGTTTAAAATTGCATATTTTAAATGCAATAAAATTATTAAATAAAAGTGAGACTATTCAAACACCTGTCACAGATGTTTGAAGTCAAGAGAAACTAATTACCTCATGTGCCAGGGATCCCTCCCCCTCTAAAAGAGCCCTTATTTGTACATTAGGGAAATTTGACCAAAGACCTTTGATGCCCTCAGATGAGCTGCTGTGCTTCAGAGCTGCTTGTTTAGGGTATAAACTTTTCCCACCACGTGCTGTGTAGTGGCTATTGCAGCAAAGCCATTTACTTTCAACCTTTACCGAGGAAGGGATAACGATGTGGCATCTCAGCTAAAGCCTGTGAGGTTCTGGACAGGCTTCTGCACCACTTCAGCAAGCAGCTGTCCAGATAACCAGCCCTTCCCCATTCACCTGAATCATTTTATGACCAGGTCAGATGTATGCATTCTGCTTTATTTTGCAGATGTATAAAAAGCTGTTATACTTTCATTCAAGTCCCTTCATTTGCCAAGCTCAAAAATACTTAATTAGCATCTCCAGTGGATGAGGGAAACAGGGACATAAAATTAAAACACTATGTGTAAACAGAGATTTTTATCATTTCTAATCAGCAAGAAAACAAAATTCTACTACTGTGACCTGATTCAAAGGATTTAATTCATTAGGAAATATTCCACCTCCTGCACAGAGTAGCAGGAGCCCCAGTGGCAGCTCCATGTAGCCATTCAGATGTTATACCCGCTCACTCCACTTTCTGCCAAAATCAAGTCTCTTTCCTTAGGCAAGGAGATTTCTCATGAAGTAGTAAGTCAAACACCAGCTCTACAGAGAAACCTGAAATGGAGGCACTGACAAAACTAAAAGGCAGAAACTTTGAAAACAGATACAGACTACAGTACTCCTTAGGAGAGCCTAGGACTAACCAAAGAAATTCACTGCCAAAGGACATCATTCAGGCAAACAAACTAGAGGGATTTAAGAGGTTTGAACATTTGTAAAAACATGACTAATACCTTCATTTGAATTGCAGTGGAATCCGCTTAAAAGCATCAACTTTTAAATCAATTAAACTTTTAATTTTACACACAATGGCTTTATTGAAAAGCAGAGCACACAGCCATGGGGAAGAGGGGAAAAGACTCACTTCATGAGATGGGGGATGCAGCTCTGTACCATCACCTGGCTGTAGCATAAAGCCACTGCTGGTGAGAACAGAATAGTACACACTTTAATACCATTAGTTATACCCTATTCTGCTCCAGTACTGTAAAACACAGAGTATTTCAGTTTCAGAATGTTAATTGCTTTTTTGTGATTACATGAACGATCGCTGAGCTGTGTATACTTGCATATTTACCATCTTGGTATAAGAATGTGCAAAACTGAAATTCAGAGCAAAAGCTTCTTTTATCTTGTATTTCCCTATCTGTGTAGCAGTTACAGCAACTTTCTATCCCATAACAGCACATAGATTTATCACCATTTATAAATTGGTTTGAAAATTAACTTGCAAGACTTGGCTAGAAGACATTCAGCCCCTCAGGGCAAAACAAGAATAGGCAAGTTTAAAATCAGCAAAAAAATAACTCTCATAGAGAAACCCCAATAGCAGCAATACTGTGCAACTTGATTACCCCTCCAGAGAAACCAGAGCTACAGGCATGACAGTGACCTAACTAGATTCTACTAATAACCATTCTGAACACGGCTTGGATAAACTGTGCAAGGACAGCACTCACACAGCAGAGAATCAAACTGCAGTTCAGTTTCTGACAGTTGTTGACTTTTCTTCTTTTTCTTTTAAAGATCCTGGACATTGATCATGCATTTTATGGAAATGAAGAGATCTAGCTGTGCAAAAGTCCATGTATTTAACAGCTGTCCATGAAGCCACTCTATCTAGCTTCCTGATCAAACTCTGAACCCTTCACTGAAGAGCGTAGCCAGGGAGACCTGAATTGCTATTTAAGATTTCATATTCTGGTCACCTATTTGGCAGTCCCCATGCCAGAAATGCCGTTTCACACATGATCTTGAGCAGACAAACAGTACCCTTCAGTTTCAAAGTGCTGAGCACTGTAAAACTACCAACCTTACTATGAAAGTGAGGAAGTAGTGCCACATCCACACAACTACATGCTGCTATTCATGTTACGCTGTAACTCAGCAATCTCAGCATAGCTCCTCAGCAAATTTTGGTCATGCAGAAATTTTGTAGCCACGCATGGAGGAAGACTGGGGAAGGAGGAACTTTCCAGATGGTTCACCTCCCATTGTTATTTGGGGACTTTCTGTTTTAGAGTATGCAGAGCAGAAACAGAACAAGGACTAGCACAAGCTGCCTGGGCCCAAAGGTTTTATTTTATTTCCTGTATACTAAACAAACAAACAAAAGCCCCTAAAAAAAAAAAAGTCCCCAAACATGCATTTTAATGTGCCCGTCTATGGGCTTGAATGACTACAGAACTCTCCCAGGGAAAGCAGCAGGGCAGGACAGATCGGCGCAGTGAACTGGGTTGTGAATTTTGCCCCAGCAGCTCACTTGCCACCTGTAGAAGCCCTGTGTACCAAGGAATGCCATTTCTGACAGGGGAGCTACAGCCACTCAGCTCCTAGATGTCAGCTCCTTCTGAGCTCACATCCTCTGGGGCCAATTTTTTCCACTTCTTCCACATTAGGCAGGTATACTGGGAAATAAAAATGTACCTTTCTTGTTTCTGTCCAGCACAATGATTTGTTTCCTTGAGAAGAGAAATCCCATTCTCCTCCTTTATCTTTTTTCAAGTCTGTCACAATAATTTGTGTAAAATTAATAAATGTCAAATATAAAGAAAATCTAAAATATTAGATCTTGGGCTCAGATCTCCCATAGAGTCAGCATCCTTCTAGAGGATGAGAGGAAAGGTTGCATCAAAACACTGAAACACAGGAATGGTCACCTGTGATTGAGGCAGGAGGCTGATCAGCCCAGTATTTGTCTTCTGACACAAGACAGGTGCAAAAGTCTGAAGAAGAGTGAGGAAGACAGGACAGGGCCCTTGTTGGTTGACAAGAGAATGAACATGGAGCCAGCAGTGTGTGCTCAGAGCCCAGAAAGCCAACCACGTGCTGGGCTGCAACAAAAGGAGTGTGACCAGCAGGTTGAAGAAGTGATCCTGCCCCTCTACTCTGCCCTCCTGAGACCTCACTTGGAGTATTGTGTGCAGTTCTGGTGTCCTCAACACAAAAAGGACATGGAACTCTTGGAACAAGTCCAGGAGGATCATCAGGGGACTGGAGCATCTCCTACATGAAGATGGGCTAAGAAGCTGAGGCTGTTCAGCCTGGAGAAGAGAACGCTGCATGGAGACCTCATAGCAGCCTTCCAGTACCTGAAGGAGATTGGAACTAAATGATCTTAAGGTTCTTTCCAACCCTAACTGTTCTTTGATTTTATAATACCTGGTTAAAATGCTCTCCTACTCTCAAAAAAAATATGTAATTGAACTTATTTTATGTTTGTTTGTAGTAGAAATAGGATCAGGATTTATAGACAATATTCCTTTAAAAACCAGAATAATATTAACAAGGAAAAAAGAAAAATAAACACAAGCAAACAACCACCCAAGAATAAATGGATTGCCTTAAAGATCCCAGTATTTCATCTATCAGAACAGCTAAGGGGCAACATGGCTCACAAAACACCTGGCGTAAAACCCTCAAGAGAGAGAATTGCACATGTGCTGCTTGGTTTAATGTAGGACCTATACATAGAAGGGAGTGGGAGTATTAACATAGTAACACTAAGAGATACTACACACAAAGTATATCCTCCTTCCATCCCAGATAAAATAGCTGACTCAGCGTCAACTATAATTGCGTCTGAATATTAACTGAGTTTTCACTGATGTGATGTCATAATAATGTATTGCTAAGCAGTAGAAAGAGGAAAGACAGTGCAAATTCCCAACTACTGGGAATAAAGAGCCCACATCAGCCAGTAAAAACTATGCAGCTGACACTGGATTATTAAGGAAAGACCCATCAACATTTCCTTACAAAATGTACAGTGTGAAACCCTACCTGGCAGACAGAATTTCCCTACCTTATCTGTATTAAAAATAAGCAAGCACCTGTAAATGCTGATGTTACAAGTATTCCACTGAAAGCACTGCCCTGGGGCATGCTGAAAGCATCCCTCATAAAATGTGATCCATATAAAGTACCTCAGAGGAACCATGCGTTTTGAGTCCATCTACAGCTGAAACATTTATCTACTATGGATAAAACCAAAGTGTTGCAGAACATTATGTCTTCTGAAGCAGAGGAGGGAATGGAAGGAAACCAACCACAAACTACAACACTGATGAGGAGGAAAAGAGTAAGTAGAATCATAGAATCATAGAATAGTTAAACTTGGAAAGGACCTCAAGATCATCTAGTTCCAACCCCCCTGCTATGGGCTGGG